>JAVTVY010028246.1:0-106922 GCA_036873755.1 Hanleya hanleyi
AATTCAAGAAGATTCTTGTCCAATCAGAGGCCACCATTTGCATGTTTCATATTCGTTCCTGTCCGTTAGATGTATTCTTGTCCAATCAGAAGTCTCCATTTCAGAAAGTTCCATCTTCGGCCATGTTCTCTCTGAACCGTTTATTCTAATCAACGTCGGGTAGGCCAGGATACCGTTGAGGCAACATATCCTCAGATAGTTGTTTGCGCATTCTGAGTATCTATCAGTGCATGGGTGAATACTTTCATCCGATGGGGGTGGTGGTCAGTTTAACCACGAAGAACGTAACATTGGTCATTATCTCCATTATCCACTTGGTGTTGGGGCGCTGTTCATAGGCCCATTCCAAGGGATCCACAGTGTCCAGTTGGGCCAGCATCGTCTCTAGCGACGCCCGATTGGTGAATGTGAAAGGATGGTCGTACACTGGGTTGATGGCACTGGAATAGAAATAGCACAATTCACGCGTCATCTTATGGCATAAGATGTACCCAAATGCTACATTTAATGTGAAGGACGTAGGTTGGTCATTGAAAATGGCTTCCACGTAGCTGCGTAGTCGGGCGAGGTCGGTCAGTCGGAAATTGTACAAGTCCAATATAGGGCGATGACGGTGGAAGCAGTGTCGGATCATGGACCAATGGCGTCGATACATCTCATTCACTGGATGATTTTCGGGTAAGAGATCGCTGGGAACATCCAGCGCATCTTCCAGAAAATGTTCGTTGTTGTCAGGCGTATGACTGGAAACAGTAATGCTAGGGACCGGCTGGATATCTAGGCTCTTCTGAGCTGTGGGTATAGGCGGGCTCTCCGTGATCGCATCACCAGTGGCATTCTCCTCCCCGGGTTCATCTTCAGTGGATCTGTCCCTCCTGGGTGCCTCTTTAGTGGAAAGCTGTCCCTCATGCCGTGGTGACGGACCATGAATCAAACGCTCATGCCGTTTTAACTGACTGGGTCGTTTGAAGAGTTGACCACATTCTTCGCATGGACGCTTGGGTGGCCCATGAATTGAACGTTCATGGCGCTGTAAATGATCTGGGCGATGAAACGACAGTGTAGGCCTACATATCGTACAGCTATACCGGGCGGTTCCATCGTGCTTGGTAGCCTCATGGCGACGCAAGTCGTGCCGGCGAGTGAATGATTTCGAGCACGTAGTACAAGTGAACATCTTGGTGGTTGACAGAGTGTCTGATGAAACGGCCTGGCCGTTTCCTTTTTATAGCAAGCTAGCTGTTGATCTATTTTTAGCACAATCAGTTCAACTTGGACGTAGGCGCGGACGTCAGCGACAAGAACCCGGATGTAGGCGCAGACGTCAAACAGGTGCACGCTCCTGTGGTGCACGCTGTACCCTAGGATGTTCACGAATGTTCCACCATCCCCGACTTCTACCAGGCCCAGGTCCAGAAGCTCTCATGTCCTGCATGTGAATAGTCAGTCATATTGTGTGTGTGTGTGTGCATGTTTGCATCTGTGTGTATGCATCTGGGTGAGTGTGTGTATGTCTGTGTGTATGTGTGTGTGTATGTGTCTATGCGTCTGTGTGTATACGCCTGAGTGCGTGTGTGTGTGTGTATGTGCTTGCGTGTGTGTGCTTGCGTGTGTGTGTGTGTGTGTACGCGTGTGTGTGTGTGCGTTTGTGTGTGTATGCGTGTGCGTGTATGTGTATGTGGGTGTGTGTATGCGTGTGCGTGTATGTGTGTATGTGCGTATGTGCGTGTATGCGTCTGTGTGTATGTGTGTGCGTGTGTGTGTGTGTATGTGTGTGTGTGTGCGTGTGTGTATTCGTGTGTGTGTATGCGTCTGTGTGTGCTTGCGAGAGTGTGTATGCTTGTGTGTATGCGTGCGTGTGTATGTGTATGTTTGTGTGTGTGTACGCGAGTGCGCCAATCAGCGGTCGAACAATCAGCCAATCGACCATATTTGCATATGACCTCTGTGAGGTCACTTCCGCTTCCGTTCACGTGACCGGAACTGACCTTTGAGCCCGGCGCGCGCGGTGTAAAGGTTTCCACCGCGGTGATTGGCTGATTGTTCGACCGCTCATTGGTTCTTTTTCTCGACCGCTGATTGGTCCAAATGGAACTGCCCATCCTTCCCAGGTTAATCTAGAATCCTACCAAGCTCGTAATCACCGCCACATCACGCATAAACACATACACGCACACATACACACATATACACACACACACACACACACACACAGGCGTATACACACAGACGCATAGACACATACACAGACACATACACACACACATACACACACACATACACACACGCACACACACACACTCACCCAGATGCATACACACAGACGCAAACATGCACACACACACACACACACACACGCACACACACACACACACACACACAATATGACTGACTATTCACATGCAGGACATGAGAGCTTCTGGACCTGGGCCTGGTAGAAGTCGGGGATGGTGGAACATTCGTGAACATCCTAGGGTACAGGGTGCACCACAGGAGCGTCACCTGTTTGACGTCCGCGCCTACATCCGGGTTCTTGTCGCTGACGTCCAAGCCTACATCCGGGTTCTTGTCGCTGACGTCCCAGTTGAACTGATTGTGCTAAAAATAGATCAACAGCTAGATTGCTATAAAAAGGAAACGGCCTGGCCGTTTCATCAGACACTCTGTCAACCACCAAGACGTTCACTTGTACTACGTGCTCGAAATCATTCACTCGCCGGCACGACATGCCGCCATGAGGCTACCAAGCACGATGGAACCGCCCGATATAGCTGTACGATATGTAGGCCTACACTGTCGTTTCAGCGCCCAGATCATTTACAGCGCCATGAACGTTCAATTCATGGGCCACCCAAGCGTCCATGCGAAGAATGTGGTCAACTCTTCAAACGACCCAGTCAGTTAAAACGGCATGAGCGTTTGATTCATGGTCCGTCACCACAGCATGATGGACAACTTTCCACTAAAGAGGCACCCAGGAGGGACAGATCCACTGAAGATGAACCCGGGGAGGAGAATGCCACTGGTGATGCGATCACGGAGAGCCCGCCTATACCCACAGCTCAGAAGGACCTAGATATCCAGCCAGTCCCTAGCATTACTGTTTCCAGTCATACGCCTGACAACAACGAACATTTTCTGGAAGATGCGGTGGATGTTCCCAGCGATCTCTTACCCGAAGATCATCCAGTGAGTGAGATGTAATGACGCCATTGGTCCATGATCCGACACTGCTTCCACCGTCATCGTCCTATATTGGACTTGCACAATTTCCGACTGACCGACCTCGCCCGTCTACGCAGCAACGTGGAAGCCATTTTCAATGACCAACCTACGTCCTTCACATTAAATGTAGCATTTGGGTACATCTTATGCCATAAGATGACGCGTGAATTGTGCTATTTCTATTCCAGTGCCATCAACCCAGTGTACGACCATCCTTTCACAATCACCAATCGGGCGTCGCTAGAGACGATGCTGGCCCAACTAGACACTGTGGATCCCTTGGAATGTGCCTATGAGCAGCGCCCCAACACCAAGTGGATAGTGGAGAGAGTCACCAATGTTACGTTCTTCGTGGTTAAACTGACCACCACCCCCATCGGATGAAAGTATTCACCCATGCACTGATAGATACTCAGAATGCGCAAACAACTATCTGAGGATATGTTGCCTCAACGGTATCCTGGCCTGCCCGACGATGATTAGAATAAACGGTTCAGAGAGAACATGGCCGAAGATGGAACTTTCTGAAATGGAGACTTCTGATTGGACAAGAATACATCTAACGGACAGGAATGAATATGAAACATGCAAATGGTGGCCTCTGATTGGACAAGAATCTTCTTGAATTGTAAATATACCCAACGCGGCTCCCCCAGCGTGGGTATGATGTAACATTGGGGAGAATAAACTATATGAAAAAAACTTCTAGTTGTTGTTGTTCTCTCATGTGTCATCCTTGTTGTTGTTGCTGTTGTTATTCTCTCTCCGGTCTATATCATGGCGTTATGTTAGAGTGTTAAGGTGTAGCGACGGGCGTTGACGGGCGTCACTGCATTTCGAAGAGTTAGTGACAATTCCATGGAATATCAGAGCTTCTGAGCTATTTCACCACAGCGTTGAAGCATTAAGAATGGCGTTGGTGGGCGTTGCTACAAGATGACACCTCACACGACGCATTCGTACCGCGGATGGTCCATCTCCACACCAAATAACATCCTTCACTGCCCCAAAAGGCCCACTTTCGCTACTACTCGTACTGATGACGTCACCAATGACGTCACAGATGCTGTGGATATCCCTCAAATCGGGGTCTACACCCCAAGAGCTACAACATGACACCTCCCATGACGCATTCGCACCGTGGATGGTCCATCTCTACACCAAATAACATCCTTCACTGCCCCAAAAGACTCACATTCGCTACTACTCCTACTGATGACGTCACCAATGACGTCACAGATGCTGTGGACAGCCCTCAAATCGGGGTTTGCACCCCGCGAACTACAAGATGACACCTCCCACGACGCATTCGGACTGAGAATGGCCCCTCTCTACCCAAAATACCTTCCTGCACTGCCCCAAAATGCTCACTTTCGCTACTACTCGTACTGATGACGTCACCGATGGCGTCACAGATGACGCGAACATCCCTCAAATCGGGGTCTACACCCCGAGAGCTACAAAATGACACCTCCAACGACACAATCGGACCAGGGATGGTCTATCTTTACACCAAATACCTTCCTGTATTGCCCCAAAATGCACACTTTCGCTACTACTCCTACTGATGACGTCATCGATGACGTCACAGATGACGGGAACATCCCTCAAATCGGAATGTACGCCCGGAGAAGTACAAAATGACACCTCCCAGGACGCATTCGGACCAAGGATGGTCCATCTCGACCCCAAATACCTTCCTTCACTGCCCCAAAATGGCCACTTTACTTACTACAACCAACTGCGCATGCGCAGATTGACGCGACTTACACTTAAAAACACACCATTCTGACTCTACCCCACACAAGCTTCACTTTGACACCTTCCACGACCCATTCGGACCCAGAGCGGTGCATCTCTAACCCAAACACACACTCACATACCCCCCAAAATGCCTGCTTTCTATACTACGGGCCAGACTGCGCATGCGCAGACTATTGAACACGGACGAACCATTAGTCGGATGCTCCTCCACGAGAGCTTCAAAATAAGACCTCATACGACACCATAGGACCATTAGGGACTCACCTAGAGCCCAAAATGTCCACCCCGTATGGGCCTATACTCCCATAGCCATGCAGTATAGGCCTATGGGCCTACCCAGGCCTCGGTGACTTTTTCCAAAAATTTCACCGTTTCGCTCCGGAACCCTTCCCATCGTGTTCTAAATGACGAGACCCCAGTATGGGACTATATGGGTCTATGTGGGTCTCGGTGACTTTTTTCAAAAATTTCACCGTTTCGCTCCGGGACACTTCCTATCATGTTTGTCTTGACGAGACTAAGAAAACAAATCCAAACAACCATACCGCAAATGTATAAAAGTAGGTTTCCCAGTGGGACAAACATCGGTCCTATACCCCAGTATGGGACTATATGGGTCTATGGTACTTTCAAAAATTTCACCGTTTCGCTCCGGGACACTTCCTATCATGTTCTAAATGACGAGACTAAGAAAACAAATCCAAACAACCATACCGCAAATGTATAGAAGTAGGTTTCCCAGTGGGACAAACATCGGTCCTATACCCCTAGTATGGGACTATATGGGCTATATGGTACTTTTCCAAAAATTTCACCGATTCGCTCCGCGACACTTCCTATCGTGTTTGTCTTGACTAGACTAAGAAAACGAGACCCCACAACCTATACCGCAAATGTCGAGAAGTAGGTTCCCAGGATGGTCCTATACCCCCTATACTCCATATAGGCATTTTCCCGTAATTTAGGATAAAGTCCGTGTTCCGTATTTTTTTTAGGAAAAAATTTACATACACCCGCCCTGGAACTAGGGGGAGATAACTCTATTGATAGGCCAGCCCCGTTAAGCCGGGCGACCTATATACCCCCCCCCCATATCCCATACAAGCATTTTCCCGAATTTTTCGATAAAGTCCGTGTTCCGTTTTTTTTCAGGAAAAATTGTACATGCACCCACCCCATTGACTTAATGCCCCTTCACATAGGCTTCACATTGATACCTCATACAACTCCATCGGCCCATTAGGGACTCCCCATGACCCCAAAAGGTCTATTTCCATACCATTTTCCCACAATTCCCTGTCTGCGCATGCGCAGAATGGTGACAACGCTCGAGCCGCTAGTCCAGTCAGATGCCCCTTCACGAATGCTTCACATGGATACCTCATACAACTCCATTGGACCATTAGTGGGTTCCCTAGATCCCATAACGTCTATTTCTATACACTTTGGCCACCGCGCATGCGCAGAATGCCGATATTTCAACCCCACACCCAGCCCATCAGATGCCCCTTCACGATTGCTTCACACTGATACCTCATATGACCCCATTGGACCATTAGTGGCTCCCCTAGCTCCAAAACGTCTATTTTCATAACCTTGGGCCACCGCGCATGCCCAGAATGCCGATATTTCAACCGCACACCCAGCCCATCAGATGCCCCTTCACGAATGCTTCACTTTGATACCTCACTCGACCCCATTGGACCACTAGTGGCTCCCCTAGCTCCAAAACGTCTAGCGGGACCCATACAGGGTCCAGTTTTCGACACTAGGTGACCACATCCCGACGAAATGGCCAGTTCTCGACACCGGATGTGCCGCCATCTTGAACATACGTGCCGCCATCTTGGATATGTCCCATAATGCACAGGGTCAAAATACTCGCTTCTGATTGGACGAGAGCTCTGTGACGGATTTGAAATACTCGCTTCTGATTGGACGAGAGCTCCGCATTGCGCCTGCGCATGCGCAGAATGATATTCCTACCGCACACCCAACCCATCAGATGCCCCTTCACAAATGCTTCACTTTGATACCTCACTCGACCCCATTGGTCCACTAGGGCCTCCCCTAGCTCCAAAACGTCTATTTCTATACCCTTTGACCACCACGCATGCGCAGAATGCCGATATTTCAACCCCGCACCCAGCCCATCAGATGCCCCTTCACGAATGCTTCACATGGATACCTCATATGACCCCATTGGACCATTAGGGGCTCCCTAGCTCCAAAACGGCTATTTTCATACCCTTTGGCCGCCGCGCATGCGCAGAATGCCGATATTTCAACCCCACACCCAGCCCATCAGATGCCCCTTGACGAATGCTTCACTTTGATACCTCACTCGACCCAATCGGACCATTTTATGTAGGAACTACTTTTTCTCCGCGGAAACTTTTCTTCCGCGACCGCATCACCGCCCCGACCGCATCACCGCGGATGAATACATTCCCTGCAACAATTGGAACTCTCCTGTGTTGGAGGTAGCTTTTTGGTCATTCTGCCGGAACCATAGTGCACTTGACCTCTGTGACCTCCCCGTGACCTCCCCGTGACCTCCCCAATATGCAAATTTTTGAGGTCAATAGGGCTCCATTCCCGTTAACACTACTACTAGCGATTAACCACTCGGGCTTCCCAAGTCTCAGACAAGGAACGCAGTAATGCGTGCTCCGCTCAAAGCTTCGCCTGTAAATTGCTGGGTAGTTCATTTTCATTTGTCCCCATGATACATCATGGAGCCATGTTTTTAGTCACTGATAACTGGTAAAAAATTTGGTAAATATGTATCAAGTTACCCCTAGTATTGAAAGAAAACGGCACCAAACGAAAATCAATCACTCAGAAATTTACATGCGAAGCTCGGAGCTGGTCACGCCTCATCGCGCACTTTGTGTGAGATTGATAACGAGAAGTTCGAATTAAACGGGAGCTTCTCTCACTCAACAGTCATGTTTGTTTATAATTTCTTCCTAGTTACTCATAAATCACCTTGGTGACGTGTACCTTACCGGTATGTAATACCTAGATCATACTGATCACTTCTACAGACCCTGTACAGACATGTACCTTACCGGTATGTAATACCCAGATCATACCGATCACTTCTACAGACCCTGTACAGACGTGTACCTTACCGGTATGTAATACCCAGATCATACTGATCACTTCTACAGACCCTGTACAGACGTGTACCTTACCGGTATGTAATAACTAGATCATACCGATCACTTCTACAGACCCTGTACAGGCATGTACCTTACCGGTATGTAATACCCAGATCATACTGATCACTTCTACATACCCTGTACAGACATGTACCTCACCGGTATGTAATACCCAGATCATACTGGTCACTTCTACATACCCTGTACAGACATGTACCTTACCGGTATGTAATACTCAGATCATACTGATCACTTCTACAGACCCAGTACAGACATGTACCTTACCGGTATGTAATACCCAGATCATACTGATCACTTCTACAGACCCTGTAAAGACATGTACCTTACCGGTATGTAATACTCAGATCATACTGGTCACTTCTACATACCCTGTACAGACATGTACCTTACCGGTATGTAATACTCAGATCATACTGATCACTTCTACAGACCCAGTACAGACATGTACCTTACCGGTATGTAATACCCAGATCATACTGATCACTTCTACATACCCTGTACAGACATGTACCTTACCGGTATGTAATACCCAGACCATACTGATCACTTCTACATAGCCTGTACAGGCATGTACCTCACCGGTATGTAATACCCAGATCATACTGATCACTTCTACATACCCTGTACAGACATGTACCTCACCGGTATGTAATACCCAGATCATATTGATCACTTCTACAGACCCTGTACAGACATGTACCATACCGGTATGTAATACCCAGATCATACTGATCACTTCTACAGACCCTGTACAGACATGTACCTTACCGGTATGTAATACCCAGATCATACTGATCACTTCTACATAGCCTGTACAGGCATGTACCTCACCGGTATGTAATACCCAGATCATACTGATCACTTCTACATACCCTGTACAGACATGTACCATACCGGTATGTAATACCCGGATCATACTGATCACTTCTACATACCCTGTGCAGACATGTACCATACCGGTATGTAATACCCAGATCATACTGATCACTTCTACAGACCCTGTACAGACATGTACCTCGCCGGTATGTAATACCCAGATCATACTGATCACTTCTACATAGCCTGTACAGACATGTACCATACCGGTATGTAATACCCAGATCATACTGATCACTTCTACATAGCCTGTACAGGCATGTACCTCACCGGTATGTAATACCCAGATCATACTGATCACTTCTACATACCCTGTACAGACATGTACCTCACCGGTATGTAATACCCAGATCATACTGATCACTTCTACATACCCTGTACAGACATGTACCTACCGGTATGTAATACCCAGATCATACTGATCACTTCTACAGACCCTGTACAGACATGTACCATACCGGTATGTAATACCCAGATCATACTGATCACTTCTACAGACCCTGTACAGACATGTACCTTACCGGTATGTAATACCCAGATCATACTGATCACTTCTACATAGCCTGTACAGGCATGTACCTCACCGGTATGTAATACCCAGATCATACTGATCACTTCTACATACCCTGTACAGACATGTACCATACCGGTATGTAATACCCGGATCATACTGATCACTTCTACATAGCCTGTACAGGCATGTACCTCACCGGTATGTAATACCCAGATCATACTGATCACTTCTACATACCCTGTACAGACATGTACCATACCGGTATGTAATACCCGGATCATACTGATCACTTCTACATACCCTGTACAGACATGTACCATACCGGTATGTAATACCCAGATCATACTGATCACTTCTACAGACCCTGTACAGACATGTACCATACCGGTATGTAATACCCAGATCATACTGATCACTTCTACATACCCTGTACAGACATGTACCATACCGGTATGTAAAACCCGGATCATACTGATCACTTCTACATACCCTGTACAGGCATGTACCATACCGGTATGTAATACCCAGATCATACCGATCACTTCTACAGACCCTGTACAGACATGTACCATACCGGTATGTAATACCCGGATCATACTGATCACTTCTACATACCCTGCACAGACATGTACCATACCGGTATGTAATACCCGGATAATACTGATCACTTCTACATAGCCTGTACAGGCATGTACCTCACCGGTATGTAATACCCAGATCATACTGATCACTTCTACATAGCCTGTACAGACATGTACCATACCGGTATGTAATACCCAGATCATACTGATCACTTCTACATAGCCTGTACAGGCATGTACCTCACCGGTATGTAATACCCAGATCATACTGATCACTTCTACATACCCTGTACAGACATGTACCTTACCGGTATGTAATACCCAGATCATACTGATCACTTCTACAGACCCTGTACAGACATGTACCTCGCCGGTATGTAATACCCGGATCATACTGATCACTTCTACATACCCTGTAAAGACATGTACCTTACCGGTATGTAATACCCAGATCATACTGATCACTTCTACAGACCCTGTACAGACATGTACCTCGCCGGTATGTAATACCCAGATCATACTGATCACTTCTACATAGCCTGTACAGACATGTACCATACCGGTATGTAATACCCAGATCATACTGATCACTTCTACATAGCCTGTACAGGCATGTACCTCACCGGTATGTAATACCCAGATCATACTGATCACTTCTACATACCCTGTACAGACATGTACCTTACCGGTATGTAATACCCAGATCATACTGATCACTTCTACAGACCCTGTACAGACATGTACCTCGCCGGTATGTAATACCCGGATCATACTGATCACTTCTACATACCCTGTAAAGACATGTACCTTACCGGTATGTAATACCCAGATCATACTGATCACTTCTACAGACCCTGTACAGACATGTACCTCGCCGGTATGTAATACCCAGATCATACTGATCACTTCTACATACCCTGTACAGACATGTACCTTACCGGTATGTAATACCCAGATCATACTGATCACTTCTACATACCCTGTACAGACATGTATCTCACCGGTATGTAATACCCAGATCATACTGACCACTTCTACAGACCCTGTACAGACATGTACCGTACCGGTATGTAATACCCAGATCATACTGATCAATTCTACAGACCCTGTACAGACATGTACCATACCGGTATGTAATATCCAGATCATACTGATCAATTCTACAGACCCTGTACAGACATGTACCGTACCGGTATGTAATACCCAGATCATACTGATCACTTCTACAGACCCTGTACAGACATGTACCTTACCGGTATGTAATACCCAGATCATACTGATCACTTCTACAGATCCTGTACAGACATGTACCATACCGGTAGGTAATACCTAGATCATACCGATCACTTCTACAGACCCTGTACAGACATGTACCTTACCGGTATGTAATACCTAGATCATACCGATCACTTCTACATACCCTGTAAAGACGTGTACCTTACCGGTATGTAATATCCAGATAATACTGATCACTTCTACATACCCTGTACAGACGTGTACCTTACCGGTATGTAATATCCAGATAATACTGATCACTTCTACAGACCCTGTACAGACGTGTACCTTACCGGTATGTAATATCCAGATAATACTGATCACTTCTACAGACCCTGTACAGACATGTACCTTACCGGTATGTAATACCTAGATCATACTGATCACTTCTACAGACCCTGTACAGACATGTACCTTACCGGTATGCAATACCCAGATCATACTGATCACTTCTACATACCCTGTACAGACATGTACGTTACCGGTATGTAATACCCAGATCATACTGATCACTTATACAGACCCTGTACAGACATGTACGTTACCGGTATGTAATACCCAGATCATACTGATCACTTCTACAGACCCTGTACAGAAATGTGCGTTACCGGTATGTAATACCCAGATCATACTGATCACTTCTACAGACCCTGTACAGACGTGTACCTTACCGGTATGTAATACCCAGATCATACTGATCACTTCTACAGACCCTGTACAGACATGTACCTTACCGGTATGTAATACCCAGATCATACTGATCACTTCTACATACCCTGTAGAGACATGTACCATACCGGTATGTAATACCCAGATCATACTGATCACTTCTACAGACCCTGTACAGACATGTACCATACCGGTATGTAATACCCAGATCATACTGATCACTTCTACATACCCTGTACAGACATGTACCATACCGGTATGTAATACCCAGATCATACTGATCACTTCTACAGACCCTGTACAGACATGTACCTTACCGGTATGTAATACCCAGATCATACTGATCACTTCTACAGACCCTGTACAGACATGTACCTCACCGGTATGTAATACCCAGATCATACTGATCACTTCTACATACCCTGTACAGACATGTACCATACCGGTATGTAATACCCAGATCATACTGATCACTTCTACAGACCCTGTACAGACATGTACCATACCGGTATGTAATACCCAGATCATACCGATCACTTCTACAGACCCTGTACAGACATGTACCTTACCGGTATGTAATACCCAGATCATACTGATCACTTCTACATACCCTGTACAGACATGTACCTTACCGGTATGTAATACCCAGATCATACTGATCACTTCTACATACCCTGTACAGACATGTACCTCACCGGTATGTAATACCCAGATCATACTGATCACTTCTACAGACCCTGTACAGACGTGTACCTTACCGGTATGTAATACCCAGATCACTCTGATCACTTCTACAGACCCTGTACAGACGTGTACCTTACCGGTATGTAATACCTAGATCATACTGATCACTTCTACGGACCCTGTACAGACGTGTACCATGCCGGTATGTAATATCCAGATCATACCGATCACTTCTACAGACCCTGTACAGACATGTACCATACCGGTATGTAATACCCAGATCATACTGATCACTTCTACATACCCTGTACAGACATGTACCTTACCGGTATGTAATACCCAGATCATACTGATCACTTCTACATACCCTGTACAGACATGTACCTTACCGGTATGTAAAATCCAGATCATACTGATCACTTCTACAGACCCTATACAGACATGTACCATACCGGTATGTAATACCCAGATCATACTGATCACTTCTACAGACCCTGTACAGACATGTACCATACCGGTATGTAATACCCAGATCATACTGATCACTTCTACATACCCTGTACAGACATGTACCTTACCGGTATGTAATACCCAGATCATACTGATCACTTCTACATACCCTGTACAGACATGTACCTTACCGGTATGTAAAATCCAGATCATACTGATCACTTCTACAGACCCTATACAGACATGTACCATACCGGTATGTAATACCCGGATCATACTGATCACTTCTACAGACCCTGTACAGACATGTATCATACCGGTATGTAATACCCAGATCATACTGATCACTTCTACAGACCCTGTACAGACATGTACCTTACCGGTATGTAATACCCAGATCATACTGATCACTTCTACAGACCCTGTACAGACATGTACCTTACCGGTATGTAATACCCAGATCATACTGATCACTTCTACAGACCCTGTACAGACATGTACCTCACCGGTATGTAATACCCAGATCATACTGATCACTTCTACAGACCCTGTACAGACATGTATCATACCGGTATGTAATACCCAGATCATACTGATCACTTCTACAGACCCTGTACAGACATGTACCTTACCGGTATGTAATACCCAGATCATACTGATCACTTCTACAGACCCTGTACAGACATGTACCTTACCGGTATGTAATACCCAGATCATACTGATCACTTCTACAGACCCTGTACAGACATGTATCATACCGGTATGTAATACCCAGATCATACTGATCACTTCTACAGACCCTGTACAGACATGTACCTTACCGGTATGTAATACCCAGATCATACTGATCACTTCTACAGACCCTGTACAGACATGTACCTTACCGGTATGTAATACCCAGATCATACTGATCACTTACAGACCCTGTACAGACATGTATCATACCGGTATGTAATACCCAGATCATACTGATCACTTCACGATACACAGACCCCTCCGGTATAAATACCAGATATGCTGATCACTTACAGACCCTGTACAGACATGTACCTTACCGGTATGTAATACCCAGATCATACTGATCACTTCTACAGACCCTGTACAGACATGTACCTCACCGGTATGTAATACCCAGATCATACTGATCACTTCTACAGACCCTGTACAGACGTGTACCTCACCGGTATGTAATACCCAGATCATACTGATCACTTCTACAGACCCTGTACAGACATGTACCTCACCGGTATGTAATACCCAGATCATACTGATCACTTCTACAGACCCTGTACAGACGTGTACCTCACCGGTATGTAATACCCAGATCATACCGATCACTTCTACAGACCCTGTACAGGCATGTACCTTACCGGTATGTAATACCCAGATCATACTGATCACTTCTACAGATCCTGTACAGACGTGTACCTCACCGGTATGTAATACCCAGATCATACTGATCACTTCTACAGACCCTGTACAGGCATGTACCTTACCGGTATGTAATACCCAGATCATACTGATCACTTCTACAGACCCTGTACAGACGTGTACCTTACCGGTATGCAATACCCAGATCATACTGATCACTTCTACATACCCTGTACAGACATGTACCTTACCGGTATGTAATACCCAGATCATACTGATCACTTCTACAGATCCTGTACAGGCATGTACCTTACCGGTATGTAATACCCAGATCATACTGATCACTTCTACAGACCCTGTACAGACGTGTACCTTACCGGTATGTAATACCTAGATCATACTGATCACTTCTACAGACCCTGTACAGACATGTACCTTACCGGTATGTAATACCCATATCATACTGATCACTTCTACAGACCCTGTACAGACATGTACCTCACCGGTATGTAATACCTAGATCATACTGATCACTTCTACATACCCTGTACAGACGTGTACCTTACCGGTATGTAATACCTAGATCATACTGATCACTTCTACAGACCCTGTACAGACATGTATCTTACCGGTATGTAATACCTAGATCATACTGATCACTTCTACATACCCTGTACAGACGTGTACCTCACCGGTATGTAATACCCAGATCATACTGATCACTTCTACAGACCCTGTACAGACATGTACCTCACCGGTATGTAATACCTAGATCATACTGATCACTTCTACAGACCCTGTACAGACATGTACCTCACCGGTATGTAATACCTAGATCATACTGATCACTTCTACAGACCCTGTACAGACATGTACCTTACCGGTATGTAATACCCAGATTATACTGATCACTTCTACATACCCTGTACAGGCATGTACATATATTCCTCATGCTTGATCATGTATGTATTTTATATTAGTAGCATTTCTCATAATGTAGTATAGAGGTAAAATGCTATTGTAATGAGATGATTAAATAAGTGTTCATTGCAGTAGCATCCTCTCTAGCGAAGTCGACTAAATCACAAAGCTCTATGTACTTTCTTTAGTATTCTCGAGAAAGTTTTAACTTTAATGGGATTTCTTTGATAGGCATTTAGAAGTTGGCGTATATAACACAATGCTATTCTATGGATAACAACTTCTTTATTGCTGTGGAGCTGACGTTTCGTTGGAAATACTTCCAACTTTTTCAAAGCTAATGAGTGTGGAGCTGACGTTTCGTTGGAGATACTTCCAACTTTTTCAAAGCTGAGCCATTAGCTTTGAAAAAGTTGGAAGTATCTCCAACGAAACGTCGGCTCCACAGCAATAAAGAAGTTGTTATCCATAGAATAGCATTGTGTTTAATGGGATTGTTGAAATAGTCCCGCTTGATGGCACTGATTCCATTGTATACGGTATATAAATATAACAAAGTTCCGTTCATTCAGAAAAAGTTTCTAGAATTTCCACCGGAATCAGAATGAGAATCACTCGTTACTGAAAAATTATGCCACATGGACCTGGTGAAAAACAAAACGTTCAATACAATATATAAACATACAATGAAACAAACTATTTAGTTACAGGGAGAGAACTCTTACAATTCATCATTGGAAGAGAACTCTTACAGTTCTCACAGGGAGAGAACTCTTACAATTCATCAGTGGAAGAGAACTCTTACAGTTCTCACAGGGAGAGAACTCTTACAATTCATCAGTGGAAGAGAACTCTTACAGTTCTCACAGGGAGAGAACTCTTACAATTCATCAGTGGAAGAGAACTCTTACAGTTCTCACAGGGAGAGAACTCTTACAATTCATCAGTGGAAGAGAACTCTTACAGTTCTCACAGGGAGAGAACTCTTACAATTCATCAGTGGAAGAGAACTCTTACAGTTCTCACAGGGAGAGAACTCTTACAATTCATCAGTGGAAGAGAACTCTTACAATTCTTGGAATATGGACAGGAGTGAGTGAGTGAATAGAATTTAACGTTGCTTTCAACAAATATTTCAGCTATATTGCGACGAACCGACTAAGAACCACCCAGCCAAGTTGCGTTTCTGCTACATCAAAGAAGAAATCTTTGAAGCAGCATGGGACCGGACACCCTCCATCCACCCTATAAAACACTGAGGACAAAGCACAAGACCCATACAGGACGCTTACATGGTGCAATAAAGACAAGTGATATTACAGTGCTAGACATCACATAATCAAGTTCCTGTTGCTTCTCAGCAAAATGCATTGAAGCAACATGAACCCGATGCAAGCGATACTCTGAAAATTGATATCATTTTAAATGGAATATATTATGCACATAATTGGTTACATTGTTGAAAATACCCTGAGGTTGACTCGATATAAGAATAGCGAAGGACTTGCTATATGCACTGAATTGAGGTGCGAGGGCGTTTGTCGTCTTAAAAAGTTCTTATCCCTCATTGAGAGAAGATAAAAATCTATAAAACTTCATAGCTCCCGCATAACATCCCTGTGAATCGCTTTGGATCTTGTGCGTACTTAAACTACAACATATGTTTTAATTAGCATAGATTATTGGGGTGAAGTACAACATTATATTGTATACTCGGAAAAGTTTCAAGGCACTGAGTCTCATCCTTCTCGAATAAAAGGGTTGTGAAGTGGTGCATTCGTGCAAAGTTGCCAATTTGAGGCGAAAACACCTCATATTTCTTTCTATAAACATACGAAGATAAACGATAACCATTACCAGCTTGATACAGCATACTCGCTGTTCTAGCTTGAAGTCGTAGGCCAAATCTGGTTCTGGTTATCGTTTATCTTTATATGTTTACAGAGAACAATAAGAATTGTTTTCACCTCAAAATCAACTATTTTGCACTAATGCACTACTTCACGGCCCTGTTACTCAGCGCCTTGAAATTTTTCTAAGTATACAATATAATATTGTACTTCATGCCAATTGGACAATTTCTTGTAGTGGAAGTATTTTATTTTGGTACATCTGTATTGCACCTGATCTGGGGCCATTCACCCATCTAAAGATACAAGGTCCTTTAACGTCAAACCATTTGTAGTTTCCTGGTACTTGCTCTGGTCGTTTAGTGTCTACCCATAGCGATGCAACCCACGATCAAACCAAACCACCGAAGGTCTATTTCATAACATTTATAAATGAATACGACATCAATAATCAATATCCTATCCACGTTCCCCATTTGTATTTGTCGCCAAAGCATCTTACTTATGTCTGATGGACTTCGTGTTTAGTGAGCTCATGTCATGAATATTTAATAGCTTATGTCACGCGGCCTAACTATGTCTGCACATTTGAACTTGTAGTGGGATTATCCATCCGCCCAATTAAACGCAACATATAAAGGTAGTGGGGAAAGATGGCGGAGTATGGACAAGAAGTCATATGGCCCCACAGACCAATATTTGAGTGCATATCTAATAACATCACAAGAATGAAAATGATCCCTGTGATGATTTGTATCTCAGCCACACTTTAACTGTATGTCTTCATATGGAAATCTTCCATGACATAACCACACGGGCCCTAGCGCCGGCTTGAGCGGTATTAGATATATGGAGAAAATATTTGTGGAATGCAAGTTCTTATTCAGAATTCATGTTTGTGAGGCGCGACCCCGACCAAGCGCTTCATTTTCCGTCATGATTTGTACAGAGGAAAAATCTCGGGGATCAAACGTCCACCAGCAGAATATCTCTCATATACAGCTAGCAATACGCCATACCATATATCATTTCTTCATTCCAACAATTAAAAATAACATAAAAGTGGTGGATAAAGATGTCGGCGTACTGACAAGAAATCATATGGGAACAATTTTCTGACTATCCACGTGATGATTTGTATCTCAGCCACGCTTTTATTATGGCTCTTCATTGTGTACATGTACATCTCAAATGATATCACCACACGGCCCCTAACACCGGATGGAGCGATATTAGATACAAATATCCAATAGCAATTATGTAATAGACCTATCAAATCATCTGAAGGAAAGTGATGAACTATGTCACCGTTAGACAGAGGAAACGGTTAAAACAGTGAAAACATTAATAGAATGAAGTTTTTAATCAGCACACAAGTCTGTGAGGCTCGATGTCGGATTATATCAAACCCTAGTCCTTATATCTATCTCGTGTGACAGCGCCACACTGTCTAGATTGCGATGATATCGAGATATATTCGACCGGTGTTGTATACACACTGTAACAAAGTACCGTTAAATAGACGGTATGTTACCGTAAGGCTGACGGTAATCTACCGTATCTTCAGAATTACGGTATATTACCGTAAATTTGACGGTAAAAGGTAGAATACCGTTATTCACAGTGCAAATGTAATGGGAGATTACTCTGTTCATTATTAGTTTCTTTCAAAAAGTCATGCTTTGTTATATTTTATTAGTTCATCTTTAATGTAATACCTGTTTCACCTCATTTGGATTTTAGAAAATGTAATCTGTGACTGTTTCGCTGTGACTCGGACGAAAATGGACTTGTGGAATTATCTTGAGTTTCATTAACCATTCAGGGTGGGATTGGCACCCATAAGTGGATGTGATACTGGAACCATAAGGACAAGCTTTATTTTGGCTAATTTCACTTACACTATTGGGGTCAATAGAAGGTACCATGTTTTCCTGTTTGAACCTTTTTCATGTGAGACAACTTCCTCGTGTTCTGGGTTATAGTAGAGGGCACTGCGCATGCCCGTCTGTGAATGGACCTGCGGACAGAAACGACCCCAGCGGTGTAACGCCAATCCATTATTATTATTTATGACGCGTCATTTTCAGTTTCAGGGATTATATTATGGTTCATTTGCATATTTATCTTACTTTAGAAAATTTATGCAATGAATATTATACGGCAACGCCGTAAATTTACGGTATATCACCGTACATTTTACGGTGACCGTGAAACAACTTTTACGGTCACCGTTATATTTACGGTAGATGGTTGGCAGCCTGAGCTGCCGGTATTCTACCGTAAAATCTACGGGCGATTGTTAACAGTGCAATCTGGTTGAACCATTAGCGAACCTTTGATGTCCCTTCAAAGAAGTAGAAGCTCACGTTAATGCAAGACGGTCAGATATAAAACGAAAATTACAAACGTTGATGGGATATTAATTTATTAAGATTGAAATAAATAATGAACGCAAGGAAATTTTCTTGATAAAATTGGAGGAATAATCCTTTAGCAAATCCCACACATACAATGTTAACAACTTTCTCATCTGATATATCATAATGGTAGAACAGATAAAAACAATTTAAAAGTTAATATCGCAAACTTCTACGACAGCTGTCCATAAAGGGAAGCAACTCTGAACCTTCATGGTTGCTCTGCACATTGATATGACATGGTTGAATGGAACCTTCGAGAGCTTTCACTTCTCCGGAAAGGAAGAATACAGGGTTCGCAATCGTAGTAGAAATGTTTATTTCACATAGATATATCCATCACAAACAAATACACATCCTTACCAGTATACACATACAATAATATTGTTGGTAACCCAACAACTTCATACCTTAAATTCAAACTGGCAATTAAGCTCTGGGTTTACTTAAATCTCTGGCTAGGTCATCAAGAACAGATATTCTCCTTATTGCTAGAGAAATCAGGAACACACATAATAGATTAACAGACGATCGCTTCAGTATTTTCTCCTGGCTCGGCAATCAATTAATTGCTGAATGTGGTATATTCTAGTGTACACGGACGTTACCTTGGTGTGATGATGCACATATAGATGATCCTTGTTATGTGGATTGTTCACAGGGACGAATTTACATTTCTGATCGGTACAGAATCATCGCAATTACCAGTGAACTTGTTGCAAATATATCTGGTTTCGCCCTGAAATGGAAGAAATACATACATATTCATGTCTTTTTCTTATAATGATGCACAAGACACAATCTTAATTAAGAAACGTAGTATAATGATATATTACGCAAGTAAAAAAGAAATGCCAATAATTTAATTATCGTTTAATGAAGCGGCACACGATTACACCACAAATAATACATTTGATTGATCTCACTGCTGAGTCAATTTCTAAATTCCGCACGAATTGTGTCCGCTCATCACACATCTAAACCTATAAAAGACAGACAGAAAGATGGCCTCTATCACGCGTGATGGCTAAACCCTATCTGACCGGGGTGATTTGGAACCTGTCCAGGCCTAGGGGAAATTTTTTTTAACGCTCGAGATGGGGGGCTGAAACTTACAACACTATACATAACGAGAGATCCTGAAGGATCTTGGCGCCCACCATTGTCCGATAATTGGAAGCTAATGACTAGAGGATCTTTTTGTCCATTGTTACTAAGAACAAACGATTGATTTGTAATTTTGTTTACAGAATTTCGAATCTGAGTGAAAAGGATCGGAAAAGGCCACTGAAAAACACCAAGATATAATCTAAGTTTCAGGAGTTTCAAGATTTCTAGAAACTGTACTTATGTCGGTTGTTATAATACAAGAGAAATGAGCAAAGTTAGTCTGAAAGTGAATGTACATGTACGGAGGATTCTTCACCTTTGTTTCGTAGTATTTTTTTTATTTATTTTTTTTGCACGTGTCATCATTGGGTACTGGAAGCGAAGACCAATCTCTTTGACACTTTGGCATGAGCTATGAAACATACTGAAGATTTATTAATTAAGAACGTATGCTAATTCTGTTCTGTTTATACGGCTATTTTGAGATAATTATTTTAAGATACCATGCTCGAAAATAGTAAGATGGTACTTAATACTGAAGGGATCCGGTCCGCGCAGTAATGTTGAAATTTCGAAAGTGCCTGAATCCTGATTATCTCCCTTGGATCGAAACATGCAGTAGTCTACAGTTGTCGAGTTGTGAAGTTGAGTGACGTCCCTTCATATAGCCGACCCGCCGGCAGACGAAAGGGTGGAGCAGTTCACTTGCTACTGCATGGACTAAAGAAAGCTGATTTAAAATTTGGAGAAATACATTTTAATTCCGAATTATTTGAACTCCTTGATATGGAAGGTGAAGGTATGGATATTCTCTATAGTCAATATATAGAATATGCTCCACCGTTTGATCCGCCAACTCTTGTGATGCAACGTCACAACTCGAGAATACCGAATTAATTTGAAGCGTAACTTGGATTTTCGAATCGGACCAAAAAAGGTATCTTGCACTACTAGGCCCCATGTGAGACCTGTGTACCAAATTTCAGAAAGATCCATGAAATATTTCTTGAGAATTCACGGTAACAATGTTTCAAGGGGAAATTCAAGATGGCCGCCTTGTGGCCATATTGGATTTTGGATTCGGACCGAAAAAGGTATCTTGCACAACTAGACCATAAGGGGAACCTGTGTACCAAATTTAACAAAGATCCATGCAGTGGTTCCTGAGAAATCGCAATAACAAAGTTTCATGGGGAAATCCAAGATGGCCGTCTGATGGACATATTGGATTTTGGAATCGGACCAGAAAAGGTATCTTGCATAATTGAACCTGTGTATCAAATTTGAGAAAGATCCATGCAGTGGTTCCTGAGAAATCGCAATAACAAAGTTTCATGGGGAAATCCAAGATGGCCGTCTGATGGACATATTGGATTTTGGAATCGGACCAGAAAAGGTATCTTGCACAATTGAACCTGTGTATCAAATTTGAGAAAGATCCAGGCTGTACTTCCTGAGAAATCATGATAAAAAATTTTCATGGGGAAGTATAAGATGGCCGCCTGGTGACCATATTGGATTTTTGATTCGGACCGAAAAAGGTATCTTGCATATTGAGACCCTAAGGGGAACCTGTGTACCAATTTTGAGAAAGACCAATGCAGTACTTCCTGAGAAATCATGATAACAAATTTGCATGGGAAAATCCAAGATGGCCGCCTGTTGGCCATATTGAATTTTCGAATCGGACCAGAAAAAGATTCTTGCACAACTAGACGACAAGGTGAACCTGTGTACAAAATTTAACAAAGATCCATGCAGTAGTTCCTGAAAAATCGCAATAACAAAGTTTCATGGGGAAATCCAAGATGGCCGTCTGATGGACATATTGGATTTTGGAATCGGACCAGAAAAGTTATCTGGCACAATTGAACCTGTGTATCAAATTTGAGAAAGATCCAGGCTGTACTTCCTGAGATATCATGATAAAAAAAATTCATGGGGAAGTCTAAGATGGCCACCTGGTGACCATATTGGATTTTTGATTCGGACCGAAAAAGGCATCTTGCATATCGAGACCCTAAGGGGAACCTGTGTACCAACATTGAGAAAGATCCATGCAGTAGTTCCTGAGAAATCTCGATGACAAGGTTTCATGGGGAAATCCAAGATGGCTGCCTGGTGGCCATATTGGTTTTTCGAATCGGACCAAAAAAGGTTTCTTGCACAACTAGACCCCAAGGGGAACCTTTGTACCAAATTTGAGAAAGATCCATGCAGTAGTTCCTGAGAAATCGTGATAACAAGGTTTCATGGGGAAATCCAAGATGGCTGCCTGGTGGCCATATTGGATTTTCTAATCGGACCAAAAAGGGTACTTGCACAACTAGACCCCAAGGGGAACCTGTGTATCAAATTTGAGAAAGATCCATGCAGTAGTTCCTGAGAAATCGCGATAACAAGGTTTCATGGGGAAATCCAAGATGTCTGCCTGGTGGCCATATTGGATTTTCGAATCGGACCGAAAAAGATATGCTGCACAACTAGACCCCAAGGGGAACCTTTGTACCAAATTTGAGAAAGATCCATGCAGTAGTTCCTGAGAAATCGCGATAACAAGGTTTCATGGGGAAATCCAAGATGGCTGCCTGGTGGCCATATTGGATTTTCGAATCGGACCAAAAAAGGTTTCTTCAACAACTAGGCCCCAAGGGGAACCTGCGTACCAAATTTGAGAAAGATCCATGCAGTAGTTCCTGAGAAATCGCGAAAACAAGGTTTCATGGGGAAATCCAAGATGGCTGCCTGGTGGCCATATTGGATTTTAGAATCGGACCAAAAAAGGTTTGTTGCACAACTAGACCCCAAGGGGAGCCTGTCTACCAAATTTGAGAAAGATCCATGCAATTGTTTACGGACGGACGGACGACGGACGACGGACGGACGACGGACGGACGGACGACGGACCACGGACGAAAAGCGATTTGAACAGCCCACCATCTGGTGAAGGTGGGCTAACGAGAGATCCTGAAGGATCTTGGCGCCCACCATTGTCCGATAATTGTAAGCTAATGACTAGAGGATCTTTTTGTCCATTGCTACTAAGAACAAACGATTGATTTGTAATTTTGTTTACAGAATTTCGAATCTGAGCGAAAAGGATCGGAAAAGGCCACTGCAAAGCACCAAGATATAATCTAAGTTTCAGGAGTTTCAAGATTTCTAGAAACTGTACTTATGTCGGTTGTTATAATACAAGAGAAATGAGCAAAGTTAGTCCGAAAGTGAATATGCGTGTACGGAGAATTATTCGGCTTTGTTTCGTAGTATTTTTTTTATTTATTTTTTTTGCACGTGTCATCATTGGGTACTGGAAGCGAAGACCAATCTCTTTGACAATTTGGCATGAGCTATGAAACATACTTAAGATTTTATAATCAGGAACGAATGCTAATTCTGTTCTGTTTATACGGCTATTTTGAGATATCTCTTTTAAGATACCATGCTCGAAAATAGTAAGATGGTACACTACTTAATACTGAAGGGATCCGGTCCGCGCAGTAATGTTGAAACTTCGAAAGTGCCTGAATCCTGATTATCTCCCTTGGATCGAAACATGCACTAGTCTACAGTTGTCGAGTTGTGACATTGAGTCACAAGAGTGACGTCCCTTCATGTAGCCGACCGGCCGGCAGACGAAAGGGTGGAGCAGTTCACTTGCTACTGCATGGACTAAAGAAAGCTGATTTAAAATTTGAAGAAATACATTTTAATTCCGAATTATTTGAACTCCCTGATATGGAAGGTGAAGGTATGGATATTCTCTATAGTCAATATATAGAATATGCCCCACCGTTTGATCCGCCAACTCTTGTGATGCAACGTCACAACTCGAGAATACCGAATTAATTTGAAGCGTAACTTGGATTTTCGAATCGGACCAAAAAAGGTATCTTGCACTACTAGGCCCCATGTGGGACCTGCGTACCAAATTTCAGAAAGATCCATGAAATATTTCCTGAGAATTCACGGTAACAATGTTTCAAGGGGAAATTCAAGATAGCCGCCTTGTGGCCATATTGGATTTTGGAATCGGACCAGAAAAGGTATCTTGCGCAATTGAACCTGTGTATCAAATTTGAGAAAGATCCAGGCAGTACTTCCTGAGAAATCATGATAAAAAAAATTCATGGGGAGATCTAAGATGGCCGCCTGGTGACCATATTGGATTTTCGATTCGGAACGAAAACGGCATCTTGCATATCGAGACCCTAAGGGGAACCTGTGTACCAAAATTGAGAAAGATCTATGCAGTAGTTCCTGAGAAATGACGATAAAGTTTCATGGGGAAATAGATGACTGCCTGGTGGTCATACTGGATTTTCAAATCGTACCAGGAAAGGTATCTTGCACAACTAGATCCCAAGGGGAACCTGTGTACCAAATTTGAGAAAGATCTATGCAGTTGTTCCTGAGAAATCGCGATAACAAGGTTTCATGGGGAAATCCAATATGGCTGCCTGGTGGCCATATTGGTTTTTCGAATCGGACCGAAAAAGGTATCTTGCACAACTAGACCCCAAGGGGAACCTGTGTACCAAATTTTAGAAAGATCCATGCAGTAGTTCCAGAGAAATCGCGATAACAAGGTTTCATGGAGAAATTCAAGATGGCTGCCTTGTGGCCATATTGGATTTTCGATTCGGACCGAAGAAGGTATCTTGCACAACTAGACCCCAAGGGGAACATGTGTACCAAATTTGAGAAAGATCCATACAGTACTTCCTGAGAAATGACAAAGTTTCATGGGGAAATCCAAGACGGCTGCCTGGTGGCCATATTGGATTTTCGAATCGGACCAGAAAAGGTATCTTGCACAACTAGACCCTAAGGGGAACGTGTGTACCAAATTTGAGAAAGATCCATGCAGTAGTTCCTGAGAAATCGCGATAACAAGGTTTCATGGGAAAATCCAAGATGGCTGCCTGGTGGCCATATTGGATTTTCGAATCGGCCTAAAAAAGATATCTTGCACAACTAGACCCCAAGGGAAACATGTGTACCAAATTTGAGAAACATCCACGCAGTAGTTCCTGAAAAATCGCGATAACAAGGTTTCATGGGGGAAATCCAAGATGGCTGCCTGGTGGCCATATTGGATTTTCGAATCGGACCGGAAAAGGTATCTTGCACAACTAGACCCCAAGCGGAAGTTGTGTACCAAATTTGAGAAAGATCCATGCAGTAGTTCCTGAGAAATCGCGATAACAAGGTTTCATGGGGAAATCCAAGATGGCTGCCTGGTGGCCATATTGGATTTTCGAATCGGACCGGAAAAGGTATGTTGCACAACTAGACTCCAAGGGGAATCTGTGTACCAAATTTGAGAAACATCCATGCAGTAGTTCCTGAGAAATCGCGATAACAAGGTTTCATGGGGAAATCCAAGATGGCTGCCTGGTGGCCATATTGGATTTTCGAATCGGACCAAAAAAGGTTTCTAGCACAACTAGATTCCAAGAGCTGTGTACCAAATTTGAGAAAGATCCATGGAGTAGTTCCTGAGAAATCGCGATAACAAGGTTTCATGGGGAAATCCAAGATGGCTGCCTGGTGGCCATATTGGATTTTAGAATCGGACCAAAAAAGGTTTCTTGCACAACTATACCCCAAGGGGAATCTGTGTACCAAATTTGAGAAAGATCCATGCAGTAGTTCCTGAGAAATCGCGATAACAAGGTTTCATGGGGAAATCCAAGATGGCTGCCTGGTGGCCATATTGGATTTTCGAATCGGACCAAAAAAGGTTTCCAGCACAACTAGACCCCAAGGGGAACCTGTGTACCAAATTTGAGAAAGATCCATGCACTAGTTCCTGAGAAATCGTGATAACAAGGTTTCATTGGGAAATCCAAGATGGCTGCCTGGTGGCCATATTGGATTTTCGAATCGGACCAAAAAAGGTTTCTTGCACAACTAGATCCCAAGGGGGACCTTTGTACCAAATTTGAGAAAGATCGATCCAGTAGTTCCTGAGAAATCGCGATAACAAGAATTGTTTACGGACGGACGGACGACGGACGACGGACGGACGACGGACCACGGACGAAAAGCGATTTGAACAGCCCACCATCTGGTGATGGTGGGCTACAAAAATATTAGAAAATGCAAAACAGAAAAATCTAAATGGTCGCCATGATGACGTGACAGTGACGTCATTTTCGCAAAAGGGCATGTTTTGGACGTTTTTCTGGTCAGATTTTACTTTTTTTTATTTATGTAATTTCTGCATTTCTGTATTTTATGTATAAAAACTGCGTGATAAATCTGATGTGAAATAAAATACCCTTTCCCCACTTTTCTTCAAAAAAAGCTTAAATCTGAAGAAAAATGCAGGGAGGGGTTATGCAAATAACTTCAAACTGACCCCAGTATGATAAACTACACAGTCGCGGAGTGTTAGCTCTCATGTTCTTGTCGTTTCAGAAATAGGGTACAAACTTTGGAAGGGGAGGGGGCATTATTCGCATCCCCTTCACCCGGCATGGAGTTAACGCACGCGGGGATCACACATAATCTAGCTGCAGAGAGGGCCACAAGACTATCGTTGTATTCGGAAGGATACCGAACGCCCAGTAAAGCCAAAATTCGATTTATTACTTGCCAAGTAAGAGCGGGAATGCCTGACTAAACGTCAAAAGCTCTAGCATGTTTGTCGGTGTTATACCCCGGTCTAGCATGTTTGTCGGTGTTATACCCCGGTCTAGCATGTTTGTCCGTGTTATACCCCGGTCTAGCATGTTTGTCCGTGTTATACCCCGGTCTAGCATGTTTGTCCGTGTTATACCCCGGTCTAGCATGTTTGTCCGTGTTATACCCCGGTCTAGCATGTTTGTCCGTGTTATACCCCGGTCTAGCATGTTTGTCGGTCTTACCCGGTAGACAAATAAACACATGTTTTTTTTTGTTGGTTGACTCAAAAAAAAAGGGAAAAGCTCACTGTAACTGGATATGAGAATATCCGCAGCAAGTCTCTAGGTATGGGCTATAAGAGAATGTGGGTTGTGGAATTCTAGCGGAGAAATTAAAAGCTACGCCTGCATATATTGTATGTGCATATCAAAATATTGCAGAACTTACTAGACAGCGCTAAATTTATCTTAGCGAACGACACGTTCGATTTCAACAACATAAATTTTTTACAAATTCTTTGCACAGCAACGGGAACCAAAATGATTCTCACGTACGCTACAATGACTCGAGTGAATCTAAGAAAAATTATTCGATGCCGTGGGTACACAATATGGTCCACGAGAAAGTACAGCTTCCAGAAAGGAAAGAAAAAACCATCTGGACGATTGTTTACTCTTATGGCAGGACTTTAAACGAGATATAAAAACTGTCTACCATATTTTGCACACGCTTCACCCGAATATCAAATTTACCATGGAAAGCAGCAGAAATAGTTTATCCTTTCTCGATATTTTGATAACTAAAAACGAAAACGAGCTAATCCCTAATTTGTATCATTAACCCACCGATACTTGGCAATATCTTGCAATCACGCAAGACATACTAAGGTCCATATTCCGTATAACCTTGCCCGTCGTATTTGCACCAGTGTAACAGATTCGAACTAACGAGAACAGAGGCTAAGTGAACTTGGAAAAGATTTGGTAAGTAGGGGTCCCCAGTATTGCAAAAATGAACATGGAGATATCACGCTTGAAGGAACAAGCTCAGAAACAAGATACAATAAAAAAGAAAGAGTGGTTTAATTTGGTGCTAATGCTGTTATATGAGTTTGGTGTTTGGATTATTGGCGCGGACAAGCACACGCTTGTATTCAGTTTGATTATTAGCTGGATGACCCGATAAACCGTTTACTGGCACCTTTGTCTTATCAATCGTATGGAATGTTCAATTGCCATGTAGGGACAGCCAAGTTCCGACATGAATTGTTCAGAAATTGCAGCTCATATATTTAAAAAAAATATTTACTCACCGAAATGCATTACCCGATGTACTTTTATCATTGATAGCTCTGCTGTCGCTGGTGGGTACTTTGTGTGTAGTTCTCTCTGTATTTGGAGATGATCCTAATACAGCCGTAGTCGGTAACTTAGTCGTGTTGAAAATCTGATTTATAATATTATTTATGTCTTTATCACTTAAAGACGATGCACTTTGCGTCGATTGAGGGCTTGTTGTCGTATGGAGTATCATAGACGGCACTTCAGAAGTGTTCGGAAATGACACCTTTGTAATATTCAATAATGTATTAATTATATTGTTTATAGCACTTTTATTCAGTGACGGGTCGGTAGTTGGTAGTGTAGGCTTTAACTCAACTGTATGTGATACAGCAGTTGTAGACTGTTCCTGATTTGTGGTGTTCACATTTTGAGCGGTTGTAAAATTGATCAATCCGTTCAGTATATTGTTGATTACGCTTCCATTGATGGAGGTTATACTTTCACCGCTTGGACCCAATGTTATAGTCGCTCCTTGTAATGTGCTACGTTCAACAGAACTTACGGTCCTCGGAGAACTTGTTGTCATACTGACATCTTCGGTTGTAGTAGTATTCAATATTTTATCAAGTATAGTCCCAATATCCGCTTCGCTCAGAGCTGACTTAGTTGTACGACTGAGATTAACTTGTGGGACTTGCGTAAACGGCTTTGTTGTTGCAGGGCTCCCTCTCACAGAAGAATTAAATAATTCCTCTAATATCTTGTTGATTTCTTGTTCATCTAGAGTACGTTTAGTTGTATGGATGGGTTTTGATGAAAGGTTTCTGTCTTGTTGTTGAGAATTGACCGAGATTGTTGGAACCGCAGGCACGAAGACTCCAGTAATGGGCGTCGTTGCTTGCATTATGGAGCCGTCTTGCAGTGGACTGGCCTCCGCAGCCGGAGAGCTACCATATCCCGATTGTTTCAAGGTAACATTGGTCGTATTTCCCAGAAGTGCCTGTAGTATATTTGCAAGGTCTTTGCCACTGATTGTTATTCCATTAGAATCACTAGTTTCATTGCCCAAAGCAGAGTTCGCTATGGACTGTGTGACTGTATCTGAGATCCTCTCAATTTGAGATGGTATCGTGGAGGTGAGATAGCCTCCTTGTGGTGAATCTACTCCAGAAACAGTACCAGCCGTTTGTGTGTTATTAGTTGTTCCTGTAGTCGTCGTGGTTATAGTCGACTGTACAGATATTGTTCCTGTAGCGGGCGTGGTTATAGTCGACTGTACAGATATTGTTCCTGTAGCGGGCGTGGTTATAGTTGACTGTACAGGTATTGTTTCTGTAGCGGGCGTCGTTATAGTTGACTGTACAGGTATAGGTGTCGCCAAACTATCCCAGATATTCTTGAGAGCTGACTGAATGTCGAATGTGTCGTTTTGGTTAAATATCAACGTGTCATTCGTCGTATTGACGCTTACTTGGGAAGCTAAGGTATTCGCCATGTCATCAGTTTCCACTGCCATTTCTGTTGTGCTGTCTGCATAAGATGGCGGATCCGTTGTCACGTAAAACGTCGTGGAAACTGTTGACCCATTGTCGACTGAAGCGTTTTTTGTAGCCGCTTGATTTACTTCTTGGAGACTTTGCGTGATATTCCCAAGTAAATAGTTCATATATGTCGTTGAGTTATATGGTAAAACGGTTGTAGCAGATGTCACATTAATCTTGTCGTCTGTAGATGTTATGTGATCTTTTGATTCATTTTTGATGTCTTGAAAAAGCTGTCCTAGAATTGCGGATGCATTCAATGGCGCCTTTGATGAGGTAAACGATGAACCCGAGGGTGGGACGGTCGTATTTCCATGTGGTGTGATTTTGTGGTTGAAGACCAGTAAAGTGTTTGAGAACGGAGACTGTGAGATCGTGACGTCAGACTGTGGGATCGTGACGTCAGGTTGAGAGATCGTGACGCTAGCTGGTATCCCCATTGTTGTTGTTGGCTGTGTGGCGTTGGTCTTATTTGCCAGGGAAGCCAATGCATTTCCAAGAAGATCGTCCAGCCAGCCTGATATTGAAAAGAACAACGTAGCGACGAAACGCCCATTTTATTTGTTGGACTTCCAAATTTCTGTTTTATGAAATAGAATTTGAAGTGAAAAATATTTTGAGATTATCAATTGTCTGTTCCTCAGTAATAACCCTTATTACGGTACTTCAAATTAAGGTCAACAGTTAACTGCTGTTAATGAATTCCGTAACTGAATACAAGTAAGATATGGATATAGATTCCTTGTAATGGGACTGACCATCTCTTGGATGCAAGTAACCTCCAGAAACATTGAGAGCAAATAGTTGTTCAGCTTTATTACAACATTTTCTAATAAAGTCTTAGCTTGTCGACTTACCTCGTTTATATCGTGCAGATTCATCTGCCACAGTCAACGAATTACTACCCGTCATAAATAGTAGTAGTCCTAACAATAGGTGGTATTTCACAGTTCGGTCAGGCGGAGGCATCGTGATCAAAACTGCATAAAAATGGAACAAGGAACATAACACAAACATATCTCTGACCAGGCCAAAATCGAGACAATAGGGTCATTAAATGCACAAAACATTCACTTCACCACAAAGGTTTCGTTAAATGTATATCACAAGAACTATGGAAATGTGACAGATATAAATTCACAATTTAGTCATATGAGCTATATGTGAAAAAATGCACTATGCCATAAGTATAACCAATTTTGGACTTAAATATGCTTTTACTTTATAAAGGTGATACATCAATTGCAAATACCCGGCTTCAATTATTAGTAATCAATTCAGTTTGTTAAGTGATTCACCGAAGCTTGCCCCTGGCAAGACAAGATCAGATAAAACCAAGCTCTATTTCTCAAGCACCTTTGTTGAAAATAGGTTCACTTGCAAATATTGTCGGCTAGACTACGTCGAAGTGTACCGAAGACGCTATTATCCGGTCTGGTTAGCCTACAATTTCTATATTATATATTTGAGGAAATTTTAGGAGAAATTGTGAAAAGTGACTAAAATCAGTCAGTGATAAATGTACAGGGTGTTCCAGAAGTCTTGGTCACATTTTGACATTGAATATATTGAAAACTATTGAGGATATACAAATGCATATGGCAACATCATTAGCATTACACAAAACTTAATGACTTTCATTTTCAAATGGTACCAGTTTCATCTTACTACCATTCATGGCTCAGCAGATACGAGGATTTGAAATGTGACCAAGACTTCTGGAACACCCTGTATTTGACAAGTTATCAAACTCTTCTCATAGAAACTCACAGAAGATGCCAGATCATAAAAACGTTTGTGGAGGCAGAAGAGCTGGTAACATATTTACTGTCTTTCTTAGGATTGTGCTATTTGAATGACCATATATAATCAGTGCAGTTTGCTCGGAGCCATACAAAGTGAATGTGATTGGTTTGAATGAATACATGTCTAGAGAAGAGATACTGTACGAAAACTCCACATATGTAGTTGGTATATACCACTCTGACCTTACTCCCACTGATATCATTCCCGACTGCAACCCAATCCTCACCAAAGCGTTATACACAGTTTCAAAACGTTATTCCCCGAGTTAATATACAATATATGATGAATCGGTCTGACTAAATGCTCTTCTAGCATTTTAACAAATTTCCTAGAAATCACGCCGACAATATTAAGGAAGGTAGGTCGCAATACGAGCTTATCTTCTTGTCTATCATGCACAAAGCAATTGTCCATATCACAGTGTATTGAAATGGTAACAAAATCAATATTACCTACCTGTTATCAACCCTTTATAACAGGACCAAATTCATGTTCTTCTATCCTCCTCTATCTTCTCCGAATGGCAATTCCATGCTTCTGAAAATCCCCAAAGTAAACCTGTTGCGGGTGGACTAGGAGTGACCGGTGTTTTAGTACCTTTCCTGAAAAGGTCGCGAGGAAAGGTCGCGAGGTTCACTCACATCAAACCCTGCAGGTATATACTCTTACTCTCGTGGTCAGAAAGGATCTGATTCCCCTCAAATATGGGACTGATAATGATAAATGGTGCGTGAATGACACCTCTCCCCTTCTCTCTTCTGCTATACTTGTTGATATCCCGAGGCATTTATGTATACAGTTTTTTTTATTTTAATCTTCCTTGTTCGTATTTTATTTATCTATCTACTTATATGATCTGACATAACTTCACATCACTCTGTAAATGTCTGAAGTTGAGAGAGAGTGAAAAAATAACAATCTGATAATTTGTTATTAAGACTGTCTGAGCATATCAGATTATCTGTAGAGGAAGTATCAACCTTGTCCATGCAATTGATGATTAATTTTTATGATAAATTTGCTGATAGAATTTATATTCCATCAATTTAGATTTCTAAAATGGTGGTTCGTGTGATAGAACATTGGTGCTACGATTAATAAATAAAAACTAGAATTTTTTTTATAGAGTTCACTATAATATTTGTAGAAATATTGAGTAATTTGCGTATGTGTATGCACCCTGTATCATTGGTTTAGTAGAGACAAGAGTGTTTTTCCATGTTTAAAATTCCTCAACACTGATTTCCCAATGCCAATTGTTCTTTACTTTACCATATAAGACAATATATAAATTCATGCGAAATATGAATTAAAAATGAGGGTGTTGTTTTTAAATGGCAGCAGTTTATCGGATAAAGCCTTGTAAGCCCTATCCAGGAGAGGTAGATGTGGGGAATTAGGGTGGAAGTGGGGTGCAAGTTTGCCTTTCTGTTATGAATTGGTATGAATTTTGAGAGCATAATCTCCAGCCGAGCTTCCCTCGCTGACCGACCATTGAATCTGACAGGGCCAACATTTCGTCGGACTGATTTCAATTTGGAGCGGCTATGAATAGCTATAAATGTTTCTGTTGTGACAGATATCAATATTTGTGTACCTTTATCCAAATGTGAGGTGTCTGAATATGAACGTGATCAACTATCTGAAGGAATTAAAGCACGTTCATTTATAGAGGTTGAATTTATTTTTTGAAGAGTGAATTTTAGGATATAACAGAAGTACAACCTTTAACCTCAGAAGCACTTTGCACCTTCCAACTGTTGAATCTAAAATACCAATTTTCTGTTCATCGAACGGACAGGAATACACATAGATGGTTCTTGGGTAAGACTTTTGATGATTTTTACAATTTACAATATAGTCTTCCTGAATGAGGGGGCTGGAGGAGAGGAGGGTGCAATATGGGCTTCCCGCAAACTCATGGTGAACTGTGGGCCGTGGTCCCCTACGTAAGTTGACCGTCACAGTGACCTCAGCTCACCATTAAAATAAACTTTCAAGGGGCAGGTAAGGTTTGAGGGCGGAATGTGGTCACCACCAGAGGCAATTCAACAGTTCGCGACCTGACACAAAGACGTAAACTTTGATCCTCAGGGTGACCTTTAGTGATGTTTGACCTGCAAATCATCCGCACCGCACGGATCCCATTTTAACTGCACACGGTAAATGCATACCCTCGATACTGTCAGCAGTTCGGTATTGCAAACACTTGATACTCTCAGTAGTTTGGTAGTGCATACACTTGATACTGTCGGTAATTCGGTAGTGCAAACGCTTGATACTGACAGTAGTTCGGTAGGGCATACAACTGATACTGTCAGTAGTTCGGTAGTGCATACATTTGATACTCTCGGTAGTTCGGTAGTGCAAACGCTTTATACTGACAGTAGTTCGGTAGTGCTTACATCTGATACCGTCAGTAGTTCGGTAGTGCGTACAATTAATACTTCCGTTAGGTCGGTAGTGCATGCAGTTGATACTCTCAGTAGTTCGGTAGTGCATACATCTGATACTGTCAGTAGTTCAGTAATGCATACATCCGGTAGTTCAGTAGTGCATACACTTGATAATCTCGGTGGTTCGGTAGTGCATACACTTGATAGTGTCGGCATTTCGGTAGTGCATACATTCAATACTGTCGGTAGTTTGGTAGTGCATACATTTGATACTGTCAGTAGTTCGGTAGCGCATACACTTGATACTGCCAGTAGTTCGGTAGTGCATGCGCTTGATACTGTCAGTAGTTCGGTAGTGCATACATCTGATACTGTTGGTAGTTCGGTAGTGCATACATATGATATTCTCGGTAGTTCGGTAGTTCATACAATTGATACTCTGAGTAGTTCGGTAGTGCATACCTCTGATGCTGTCAGTAGTTCGGTTGTGCATACATCTGATACTGTCAGTAGTTCGGTCGTGCATACAGCTGATACTGTCGGTAGTTCAGTAATGCATACATTTGATACTCTCGGTAGTTCGGTAGTTCATACAGTTGATATTACAAGCGTCTAGTCCGTCATCCATAATTCAGCCGTCGTCCATTAGAGAATATCCGCGTCCATAATCCAAAGACCTATTCCATATTCCATATAACAGTATTAGCACCAAATTCAAAAAGACAATCATAGTATACATAAACATAGGCTTGTTTCCTGCAAGAGAGAAGCGGTCAACAGTTTTCAATGATGCCGGCAAGACATCATGATGTTCCAAAAATATCAAATCCGTATCGCTGATCAGTATTCTTAATCCATAATTCGTTGTAAAGTCGTCATCTAAAGAATGATGAATCTCAGCCACGCTTTGATTGTGGCTGTTCATATGAGTACCATGAGGATCTTGAGTTACGAAACGTAGCGCCATAGATCTTGCACGCTACGTTCGTATTTTTTTATCAGCATGCGATATGTATCGCAAAATTTGAGAAACTTTGAGTGGAGGCGTTTGGTGGAATAGCCCTGTTTTATAAGTTTCTGTAACAATGTTTTGTGACGTTAATTAAAATCGTCGCATTTAACACAGGATCTAGCTAATGCTACTAAGCGAGATATGTATACGCCATATGCAGGTCTCACTGCAGTTCGGTAGTGCATACATCTGATACAATCAGTAGTTCGGTAGCGCATATATTTTATACTGTCGGTAGTTCGGCAGTGCATACAGTTGATACTGTCAGTAGTTCGTTGGTGCATACACTTGATACTATCGGTAGTTCGGTAGTGCATACACTTGATATTGTCAGTAGTTCGGTAGTGGATACACTTGATACTGCCAGTAGTTCGGCAGTGCATGCACTTGATACCCTCGGTAGTTTGGGGGTGCCTACACTTCATACTGTCGGTATTTCGGTAGTGTAACCGCCTGTTAATGACAGTAGTTCGGTAGTGTATACATCTGATTCTGCCAGTAGTTCGATAGTGCATATATTTGATACTCTCGGTAGTTCGATAGTGCATACAGTTGATACTCTCAGTAGTTCGATACTGCATACATCTGATACTGTCAGTAGATCGGTAGAGCATATATTTTTTACTCTCGGTAGTTCGGTAGTGCATACAGTCGATTCTGTCAGTACTTCGATATTGCATACACTTGATACTGTCAGTAGTTTGGGGGTACCTACACTTGATACTCTCGGTAGTTCGGTAGTGCAAACGCGGTAACTACCGAACTACTGAGATTCGATGCATTCGGTGCACTAGTGCATACATCTGATACTGTCTGTAGTTCGGTAGTGTATACATTTGATACTTTCGCTAGTTTGGTGGTGCATACAGTTGATACTCTCATTAGTTCGGTTGTGCATACATCTGATACTGCCCGTAGTTCGGTAGTGCATATATTTTATACTCTCGGTATTTCGGTGATGCATACAGTTAATACTGTCAGTAGTTCGGTAGTGCATACATTTGATACTCTCCGTAGTTCAGTAGTGCAAACGCTTGATGCTCTCGGCAGTTCGGTATTGCATACAGTTGATGCTTTCAGTAGTTCGGTAACGCATACATCTGATACTGTCTGTAGTTCGGTAGTGCATATATTTTATACTCTCGGTAGTTCAGTAGTGCATACAGTTGATACTGTCAGTAGTTCGGTAGTGCATACACTTGATACTCTCGGTAGTGTATACAATTGATACGGTCGGTAGTTCGGCGGTGCATACACTTGATACTGTCAGTAATTTGGTAGTGCATACATCTGATACTGTCTGTTCAGCATTTGGATCCAGTCACAGTCTCCAAACACCGACGAGCACATTACTACCCTGGCGACAGCAGCAGTCTTTTATAGATAGTGGTCATCTCAACATTTTCCGCCTACACAAATGCAATGTGATATATATTTTTTGTTTAATACACCATGATTGTCTATCCGTCTAGAATACATCTAGGTTAATTATTGTCGATCAATAAAGGTTCAAACACTCAAATCAAGCTTTAGAATACACTGAAATACCCGAATGATTGAGATGGATTACTATGTACTCGTACAATTTGAGTAGTGTGAATTAGCATTGCCTGAGGGAAGAGTCGTGAGACCAGAACAGACATATGACTTGACACGGTTCATTGGCTACATTCAGTATCTACCTCCGTCATCGGCGGCAGCAGATTAACCTTGTAGGCGGAGCGTGACAATCTACTTCTTATTATTAATTCAAATCAAATTAATCATAATAATAAATTAATCATATCAAATTTGCTGTGTTAAGTTTTTCATATTGTTTTTACTTCTGTGAACATTTGGGCAGTTTTGAAATCATCTGGTAGGGAGTACACGGATCTCCAAAGCGTTGCTTGCTGATCATTTCCGTATAGTGAATACGCTATCGCAAGCTTTTTCTGTATGCAGCAGTTTATGAATAACTTAACACTAGTTTTTCATGTATTAACCGATCAAAATTATCTGCATCACGTCAAGCTGTGGGTGGGTAACATGAAGCACAAGACATAGGCATAGCATTGTATGTCGTTAAAACAAACAACTATATATGACAAGTAATCATCCAATTTGTATTCTTGTGCCATTAGTCAAATCCAATAAACACTTTTATACCAAAGAGGAAATTAATATAACTATCATATATTCGCTATTGATGATATATACGTCGTCTTTTACAAGTCCCTTTCTACAATGATTCAACGTGGTCCGAGTGTTTTAAGCTGAAGCGTAAAATTACTCCTGTTTTTCTAATAAGAAATCATGAATTCGTTCTCTATTTGTTTCTATTTTATTTATCAAATAGTTTAATATCGTAGCTCCTTACTAAGTGAAAACACATTGATAGATCTTTCTGCCCCTCAATGTGTCGATGTTGTGCCTTGGCGAGTTTTGTCAAAATCACATCGCTTGGAAATGACTTGGTCATTTTTTGCGACGTTATCGGCAACATGTTGCACGGAACAGCTGGTCAGAAAGTTTTGCAGCAAATGTCTACATGAAATTCAGTGAAAGATTTCTAGTTAGCTTTTACTTTATTGCCACTGAAGGTATGTCCCCTGTTTTTCGAATGAAAACAGATCTCGAGAACAAAACTATATATTCTCACCACTCCACTTCAACATTGCAAATTCCGGCCAGCGCAATTCTCACCTAAAATTTTAAAAATCCATACAGAATTAATCTCAATATTGTCGTTCTAAGACTGTTAGGCGGGTAAGTCTATACACAGTTTTACATTTTCAGGATACCGAAGACAGATTCTGCTGTTTCACATTTTGTGAATGTTCGTTCGCCGCAGAAAATGGAGAAACTGAGATGCTGATATCTGTCCATCTTCAAACTAAAACGATCCAGGGTACATAAAATACCCCTGGTACCCATGGGAATGAATCGTTTTCATGTAAATTTCAGTTAATCACCAAAGCAACGTTCTGTGTATATTCCCCAATCAGATCACTTGTTACCAGGTGACAAGAGATTCGTATACAATGAAAGTGGGCGGAACGCTGTCTGCTATGCAAGATCGTCAAGGTTTCGTCGGTTAAAAAATAAACCTTGACGATGTGAAGGTGATGTCCGTCAGACTGAGACACAAAGAATTTTAAAATCTTTTCGACAGATACTGCACCCTAGACAAAGCACTACAATGCCGGATATGGACTTTCTAATCCCTTCACGATTTTGCTACAGATTTTTAATATTACAAAGTTGTAATTTCCGTTTCGATTGGTCGATGTAAAAAAATAACAGCAGACAAATGGACGCGGCTTGCATTTGTAACATGGCGATCTCGTCAAAAGCCGTATGATGTTAAAATTTGTATCTGCAAATACTATACCAAAATTCAAAAATAGCATCTCTACATGTAGCATTGTACATTTCTATCTAACATGTTAAAATGGTATGCTGGAGGGAGGGTGGAAATCCACAGAAATGGTGGTCATAAAACTGTAGAGCTTTCAGGACTAACAATCCAACGATAAACCAGTAAATATCGAGTTGTGGGATAATGGAGTGATATAAAATTTCTTTAAGACACTCTCCTCGCAAAAGCACAAACCAAGTCCAAGGTGAAAACTCTCCAATGACGACGTCTATTGTGCGGTGTTACATGGCGGGTGTGTATGCTTTCACTGACCATAGACCTAGGACTGAAAAGGAAGGTTTTACTCTGTCCTGGACAGAAAAACGATATCCTCCATAAGGCCTATACTTGTTCTTCCATAAGATCGTATATACACTAGCGTTTCGGTATCCAGAACTTTGAATATGCCTTGAATTTAGAAGGTTAAAAGGTGACTAAATACGATTATGAATTTTTGAATGTTAAAATGGATGTTTGAAGATGCCACCCTTTATTTTAGTGCTTCCTATTTGACGGCAATACAAATCCAGAGGCCGTAAAGGACGTGTCCACCTCAACTTCAAGGAAACAACCGATTAAATATTGATCAAATATTATTGAACCATTACAGGAAAATGTGTAATGATTTAACAATGTTATGTAACTGTTTCATTATTAATGTTTTATAACTATATCGGGCTATGTCATCTATAGCTGATACAGCTCTATATGGAATACACGTTACTCCTTGTCCTCCTCCCAACTTTTATTGTTACATTTTGGTACATGGACCACAGCGGAGGTCCACAGGTCAAAGGCCACGAAAATCAGAAAATGATTAAAGATCTGTTTCTTAGTAGTTTTTCTATGAAGGGAATATAATGTGTTACGTAGAAAAATTGAGCTAACGGTCAACGCTTAAGGTCAGTGTGAACCAAAAATCAGGAAATGTTCCCATAATATTTTATTAATGTCTGATAAAGTTAATTTCTTACATCGTCATAACGTTTGAAAAAAAATAATTATATATTAGGCTTTAATGATATCTAAAACAATGTTTACCTTTCCAGAAATGTGTTTTCAAATCGTTCTATAAATATTTTGTTCAATAATTTGATAAATGTTTTAGAATTTTTGCAGGAAACAAATGAAATCCTTGAAATGAGCTATCTAATACTTGATCATCTATCGAGCAAAGATCTTAGTAGTTATCAAACGTCAGCAGAATTCACCAGAATTATACAAGACATTGTGTCTCTGCAAAGTCTGTATGGTATGAAACTAATTATTGAGACATCTTACGAAACAATTATTTTATTCCTGCATGGTATTCAGGTCAGCCCTACCTGGCCTGAGGGGAGGAGGGGGCCGGCGGGGGGGGGCTACCAAACTTTCTGCGCTATCTCCGGAACGAGAAAAAAATGTAGAGCTGCACGCTTAAAACTAAAGCGTTGAAACTTACTCGTAAAGTGTTCAAATAACCCTTTAAGTGTGTCCACAGGGACTGCTCTTTAAGTGTTGTCCCTGTGGACACACTTAAAGGGTTATTTCAACACTTTACGAGTAAGTTTCAACACTTTAGTTTTAAGCGTGTGAAACTCCGTGACTTCATAGTTTATCATATTAGGGACATTTTTAACCTATTTGCATGACCCCCCGAGCAGACGATCATGGGTTATATCTTCAAAATGTCTGCTTTTTCGCGATGAAAACCATTTTATTTCACATCACATTAATATTTACTAATTTATCATGCAGTTTTTGCGGAGAAATTGCATAAATAAAAAATTCGGAAAATCTGACCAAAGAATCGACAAAAAAAACGCCGTTTTTGAAGCGGCCATCTGAGATTTTCTTACATTTTCTGGTAGAACTTGACCCAAGGGTAGCACCCCAGCTCAAGGGGTAAGAAAAATAATTAGGGGGGCCATTTCGCCCCCCCCCCCCCCCAAGCCAGGATACGTCCCAAAAAGCCCAGGCCAGATAGCGTTAAACAAATTATCACCGAAATACCAAAGCGCGATGTCAAAGACAATCAAGTACTGGTTACGTTTATTAACTATACAGATAATTGCACACTTTAATCGCTATATATAAGTTTATATTCAGATTATGTAAGAGGAAAGGCTGCACCGGACTGCTGGATTACCATAGTTAGAAAGCAGCTTTGTGGGAATGGTTTTCAGTTTGTTTGGGATGAACAAGGCAAAGAATTTAGGCAAAGAATTACTTTACTTATAGATATATACAGACTGTACATGAGGAAACAAGTGGGATGTCAAAAGCCAGTTTATATAGATATCTTACTGATAGCTATACTCTATTATATAGATATCTTACTGATAGCTAAACTCTACAGTTTTATTTACGTGAGAGTTTATCAAAACTGTCTCAAAGTGCTTTGTGCAAAATCAGAATATCTGCTCATTAATTTAATATAGAAGTCGGTCGATATTAATATGTGGCGAGAAATAGTAGGTTATGCAGTGTGTGTAGTAGCAGCGAAGTTGAGGACGAATATCATTTTGCGTTTTAATTTTAAATGGCTAAATTATATAGCTGTATACAGCTCCTCAGTCTGCATATGTAAAGGTAATATATGTATACCTATAATCCTCTGGCTTTCGGTGAATAAAGAATATGAATATGAACATGGATGTCAAAGATAATATTTGGCGATACTTGAGGGTTGTGCCTGTCGATAACCAATGTAATATCCAACATAACTCCGCCTTTAGACAAAGGACTGAGTCCACTAATCATGATAATGTTCTAATAAACTCATTGAATGTGATCACATATACTGTACATGTACACCTGTGTGATGTTAGCTCCCAAAACGATAGCCCTCTTTGTTATGTTTTGACATATGCCCAAATATAAGCTAAGCTGTACATATGACGTCGTCATAGCGGCCATCTTGGATTTTCTCGTAGCGCTGTCACCAACCAGAGATATGGTGTGGTAAGTTTTAGATTCCGGCCCAGAGCAAGGGGCACTGCTTCTAATATTGTTTGGTATGCTTCTTTGGATGAATGTGCCAAGTTTGGTGCTTTGGATGTTCTTATGCTCTGCCACCTGTCTAATAATGGTTCACATCTCACTGTGTCTTGATTTTCGCAGATATGCTTTCTTTATGGAAGATGGTTAGCTACTATATGTTGGATATAACCACTGGACATAACATCCGCAACATTTTTGTGACATGGTTGATCTCCAAACCTTGTATGCTGCTTCAACGGCACAGGCCAATAGTTCTTCAACACATCGACTTTATTACAACAAGTTGAACTTCATCTCACATAACACACATTTAGTACAGCAAATATACACGTGAAATCAATGACCTTATCCGAACTCATGGTCGAATTCCAAAAAGAATCAGATGAGTTTTTAATAATTTCCTTTCATTCGTTGTCCTGTAGCTCGGTTATCTATTTCCTTGTTGCCCCATTATTCAGACATTATTGTCATTCATGAACTTCCGAGAGCGGTCAACTGGTGCATGTTCGATTATTTTTGACAAAATTGTCGAAGTACGATAGTTCATGAATAATGGTGAAACTAAATATAACCCCGGCTTCAAAAGTCCTAAAACCACAGATGCAAAGTTGTCACAATGGTTCAATATATTAAATATCATGAATATTGATGGTGATTATTTTGATGGGAGAAAGTAATCAAACTGAAGGATAAGTGTCATGGCCAATATCATCGAACACGTCTCATAGTTTATTGAGGCACCTGTCGATCCGGAACTGAAAAGATAAAATGATTCAATAAATGATTTGTACAAACTGAAAGGAAATATCGATATCAACCTTACACATAGTACATCAATGAACTTCATGAGATCATATATTACACATGACTCATTGATTATTCATAGTACAAAATATGCAGGAATGTATTGGACAAACTGTCTACAGAATGTAGAAAATGTTTGGATGAAATAAGGCGCAACGTCGATCGTTTATCATCGTCACCGGCCTCATATGTTCACGCCGTCCCGAATTGCTTTCTGTAATGTCAAGGATAGATGTTTATTCAAGCTACGTGTGCGGACAATCATAGAGAGTCAATTCGGGTCATGGGGAGTCAATCCGGGTCACAGAGAGTCAATCTGGGTTATGGAAAGTCAGTACGGTTCACGACGAGTCAGCTCTGGTGCTGGAGAGTCAATCTGGGTCACCAAGACTCAGTCCGGGTCCACATGACGATGTCGTCGCTTGGCCATGTACCTCAGTTGAATGGTATATTATTTAAACTAAAATAAAAATGATAAAAGTCGCTCCACCACCCCATTTTCCTGGCGAGCAGTTGATAATAAAAAAACGATCATTTTTAACGAACCCAAGTTAGAGGAATTATTTCATAGATCATTGTGAAAGAAACGGTTCAAAGGAAAATAATATGTTTTAACTTTGAAAATAAGTACACAGTGAATTCACGTCTCCAATGGATATATCACTTCATTTAATAGTTAGAACAATACATAGTGTAATATTATTATCAAGTTATTAAAAAAAACCCGGATCATTATGGATGTCACTGACCTAACAAATAACCACCCAGAAATCACTCAATTGTTTCTCCGGGAGCTTTCATGTTACTATTATGTTCGTGTAACATGACCCGACCCGTTTGTTGATCATTAAGGTCACGGTGTATGTTTACCCGACATCATAAAGTCCCGATCTGTACATTGTATAACATACGTTTTCCCCAATCTCAGTAAACTCAGATATAATATCACGCAATATTATATCTGATTTCAGCCCTATATAAATCCCATGCGAATCTGAAACTACTATTGTTAGCCAATCAGACGGCTAGCTGGTTGAAATCACGCACACGGTAGCGCGTGGACTAATATATAAACATTATCGGGAAACAGTATCCAAATATGGCATCATTTCCAGACAGTGTCCGTGAAGATCAAAGAGTTTACTCCCGCCGAAAAGTCTGACTTGCTAGGGGGTAGAAAATATCAAATGATTGTGCCGCGCGAAGATGTTGACCTCCCTGAAGTAAACGTCAATCATTGTCGGAGGGAAAAGTCAGAAATGGTCGTGATTGGCTTATTTTGAGATCTCGCAGAATATCGGCGAACGTTTCGCACGAAGTTTTCATAGCGTTACGTCTAGATGGTATTCCTCTGATTTACCATCTTTGTTTACCTAGATTGACGTTTTCCCGTGAAGGGTTGATATATCAGATACGTCAAAGGTCTTACCAAGGATACCATCAATACGAGAGATCCTTGAATGTATGGCTGGGTCATCGATCTTCTAAATCCATATGTGACGACACCTCATACATGTTTAGATATTGAGGATAAAGGAGCTGTGTTTGTAATTATTCTAAAAATAGCGCGGAAAAATATATTTCGGAACGAAAATGGACATCTTACCATACTTTTTTTTCATTAAAAACCCAATTTTTTTGTTACGGAATGGCAAAGATTGCCTTCACCAGCTACCAGTTTTATCAGTGCTATATGAATAAATATTGGCCGCCCGTCCCCTCCCATCCGTTATAATTCCTACCTCTGTGACTGAGCCTGTGCGGACATTTGGCCGTGAACCATCAGGGAATTCTGTTCCCTGTCGTGTGCCAAAGCAGCAACCTGGCCTGAGAGTGCTCTAGATCCCGGGTTCTGCCTGGGTTGTGTATTTTCTTGTCTTCGATTGGGCATGCCTGTGGTCAAAACGTCCATGATAACTCTAGCTGGTTCGAGGCCATCAGAAGGATTGCTAATTGTGCTTCGTTTCCGAAAGTGAAAGGGCTGATGGTTGGTAATCTGAACCGAAAACCCAGAGGACACAGATTCAGGTCGTGATCCAGTCTGTGAGCCTCCACTAGTAGGCGACTGTGGTGCTTGTGTGCTCTCTAACGACGGATTATGGGCAGGATGGACCGTTGACGGAACGGGTGACGAGTCTACAGGGTTCCTCCCGATATTATGCCTTATGGGAACAATTGGCGGCAAGCTGGTGATTCTTTCTTCAAATCCCACATTCTTAGACTTTCGAGTCACATGAACACCTCTTCTAGCGGAAATAACACCCTGATCAGCGGTGTTTCTAAGCATTTGCTGCATAGTTTGCGGTAAAACCATTTTTGGTGGCGGTAACCTTCTAAAATGTCTGGAATTAAATGCGATTGAAGCCACGTTGAGCATGGGTTGTAGAGCTTTTGGCAAAACTGCTGTTGGTGGCATTAAGCGCTTATTGGAAGAATCATGCACAGGCTGGACTGTCGGCGTGGCGGGTGTAGCGTCTGTAGAAGTTGATATCCCATTGTTGATCTTCTTTATCTTCGGCCTTGCTGTTGTTAATACAGGCGGAGTTGGCGTTCCACTGTTCTCAACAGATGATGAGACACTCTTGCCAGCGGTGTTGTTAAGCAGCTTTTTGATGTGGTTGGGCAGAACCATACTAGGCCGCGGTAACCTTTGAATATACCTGCCCATGCCCGTACTTCTACCATTTCCAAAGATACCTGTGAACCAAGGGTTACCAGGACCTCGTCTCCCCGTAAACCTATTGATGGAAGGAATATTGATAGGGGTATTCGTCTTTATCTTTCCCGCCAGCATGGACCGGGTAGTTGAAGGGGGGATGGTTTTTATCTTTCCCGCCAGCAAGGACAGGGTAGTTGAAGGGGGGATGGTTTTTACCTTTCCCGCCAGCATAGACCGGGTAGTTGAAGGAGGGATGGTTTTTATCTTTCCCGCCAGCATGAACGGGGTAGTTGAAGGGGGGATGGTTTTTATCTTTCCCGCCAGCATGGACCGGGTAGTTGAAGGGGGGATGGTTTTTATCTTTCCCGCCAGCATGGACCGGGTAGTTGAAGGGGGGATGGTTTTTATCTTTCCTGCCAGCATGGACCGGGTAGTTGAAGGGGGGATGGTTTTTATCTTTCCCGCCAGCATGGACCGGGTAGTTGAAGGGGGGATGGTTTTTATCTTTCCCGCCAGCAAGGACAGGGTAGTTGAAGGGGGGATGGTTTTTATCTTTCCCGCCAGCATGGACCGGGTAGTTGAAGGGGGGCTGGTTTTTATCTTTCCCGCCAGCATGAACCGGGTAGTTGAAGAGGGGACGGTACTGCTAGGCTGTCCGTTCTCAACACGAGAGATGCTGTTGATGTTTTCGGTCGTTGGTGGCACTACAGGTGCGTTGGTTTCTATCTGCTCCACCGGAGTAGCTACAATAGTTAATTGCGGTGGAATTCTGATTTTATCAGACGGGAAACTATTATCATTTGGTCCTTTTATGGGAATGGTGGGGGTTTCACCGGGATATTGTTGATTGGGTCCGTTTAAAGCCCCGATCGATGCTGTTGTAGTTGTTATCAATTGAGGCCTTTTCCCGAGGTTTACCACTGTCAAACCGGACACCGATCCTGGGGACATTGCTGAACTCGATACAATTTGTGGTATAAAAATTTCAGCAGTGGGTGCGCTTGGATTTGCTTTGTTTGTCTCAACAGGTATAATATTTGAGATCACTGGTACGAATACTATTAAGCTTGGCTTTGGGGTTGTTGGTGGTGTTGTAGTTGGATTATGAGTTGTTGTTGTTGGTTTAACAATGGCAGTGGTAGATGGGTTTGTGGTCGTTGGTGTTGGTGTGACAATGGCATTGGTAGTTGGCTTTGGTGTAGTTGGTAAAGCAGTTGTGGTAACTGGCCGTGGTGGCATATCTTCAAGCTCTTCGACTTCACTTCCCGCTGGTTGGTTGATGAAATCGTTGAAAGTAGAATTCATTAAATTTGCCAAAACAGTTCTGTTGATTGTAGACAATTCTGGTATCGACGGCAATGTTCGGCTGTCAGTAGGTACGCCGTTCACTGGTCGCTGCGATTCCGGTTCTTCCGGGCTTTCGGCTTCCTCCTGTTGACCTGTTGGGGGATTTATGCCTAGTTGACCCAGTACATGTTCAAGTAGGTCTTCCCACGTGATATCAGCTGAAACAATAGAATAGAATAACTTTTTGTACTATTATTTCCATATTAATAGAATAAAGTTAAGGGAGTAGATCGCGTTCATTATTGACAGTGCAAGTTTGTTTTTGTGATAACTTGTCAGGATAAGATAAGACGAACTATATGAAATAAAATGTGGGGGTCACCATAGCATTTTTAGATATATTAAATCATTTGGGTATTCATTCCGTATCATATTATTGTAAGTTAAATTTAAAGCTATATGGGCTTATTTCTAACAGTCAAATGCTCTTTAATTTATCAAATGAAACGAAATATGAAATAAAAAAGGGGGGAGAATTCACACGTTGTTAAAAGATGAATAGAGCATTTTAGCTTTATAATCAGGAGTGCATTTAACGTGAGAAATTGGGGTGGAGATAGAGAATATTATTGAGTATCATCTCCAAGGCATTTATACAGTTATCTTTGATAGGTATTAATACAGTTATCTTTGATAGGCATTTATACAGTTATCTTTGATAGGCATTTATACAGTTATCTTTGATAGGCATTTATACAGTTATCTTTGATAGGGATTTATACAGTTATCTTTGATAGGCATTTATACAGTTATATTTGATAGGCATTTATACAGTTGTCTTTGATACGCATTTATACAGTTATCTTTGATAGGCATTTATACAGTTATCTTTAGGCTGCAAGTGAATACGGATGAATTGTTTGTGAGTATCACAAGCATACTCTCTAGCCCAATTAGCATCATTTACATGAACATCCAATCGGTGAATGTGACAGGATAACTTTATTTGGTCGGATCTATTCCACTTTTGAGTGGCTAGTCAAACATACAAATGGTTCGCTCGTGGTAGATATCGATCTTTTTTTTTACTTTAATCCTATTTTGAAGTGTCTGGGCACTATCGAAAGGAAACTTAGCCGGTTTCTAAATTTTCGAAAAGCGCCATATTACAGCGCGTGATATGCTCTCTTAAACTCGAGCATAACATCAATCACAAATCGAATAACATGGTTCACCATGAACAAGGAGCATCCCACTTAACCCACTGGGTTGTTCATGAAGTATACCACATAACCCACTGGGTTGTTCATGAAGTATCCCACATAACCCACTAGCATGATTTACAAAGTAATCTGAGGAACAGATCAGCTAGATGAGAGACAGAAACCATATGAATTTCGTTATACATAGTACGAAACAAATTAAGAGTACTAAAGAGTAACCTGTGTAATAGATACAATAATGTATGACTTCAGATATGCAACGCTCGTGCGTACCCTCATATTAATAGATGTTTCACAATAAGTTATGGAAGCTTTTTATTTCGAAATCAAATTCATGGGAAGTTTTCGAGGTTGTGTCACTCACATCGCACAATTAATCTGATTGAGAGGTAATCGAATATCGAGTATGATCATGCGTCTGAGCGAACCATTTTTTCCATGGATTTTATATCCAAAGAATAATTAATAAATCAAGCCTACTTATTATGCAATAAAGCTTCTCGGTTCATAGATAGGTCAAATACAGTCGCTTAAGCGTGAGAATCATTGCATAAACTTTTCTTTCTATTATACTCCACTTCATTAGCAGACCTATCCCCACTTCATTAGCATAAGTCTTTCCAAACAAGTTTGTCTGATCAGAATGAGAACTGAATGTCCATCCGTTAATAATTCTGAAAACTTTCATATCACTCTCGTGTTCACCTACCTCTGATTTCTATCAGATATCTTACGGTCAATTCGACAACGCGGACCAATGGAGATCAGGCTTACCTCTCTTCTACTGATATTGGGATAGCCGCTGATATTATCAATTACTGGTCGAAGGAGCTAGCCTACATTCGGTAAATTGTTGAGGCGATTCCCTTTTCCTTGAAGCGGTGCTATGATTGGACAATTACCCGCTTTGATTGGGCAGTTACTGGAGATGGTAGGACGTCCATTTGCGCAGCGACAGTAAGGTACTATTCTAATCAGACTAATACAAACAATACGAATCTATAAGAAAACTATCATTTAGTCTCGTCACAATGGATGATACATCGTTCAAATTGTCAATCTTGAACAGAAAATAACAGAATACTAGTATTTAGCTTTGATCGGCAGTATATCACCAAAATTGAAATGCAATCACTGAACCAAGGTGATCCAACTTTAGTCGATGCAACTTCCTAAATGAAGGAATAAAAAATCTATGAATACGACCAAATTAAAGTCATTCAACGATCCGTGGCATGCATCCTTTCTGTCTCGAACGTCATTAGGTAATGGAAATATGTGACGATTAATTAAAGTCACAAAACAGATTTGCGGATTTGCTCGCCTACCGGGAAATGATTACCCTGTATGACTATGTATATGCTCTCAATCAAGAGGAAATAAAGGTAATAATAGTAAAGCGCCTTCAGACAATGTTTATCAAACATTGTGGTGAATATCCCTTTGATAAGGGATCAGAACATTGAATGATTCTCCCTGGACGAACGTTTCCTAATGATCGTATCTGACGTAATCACGCTGTATCCTGATGTTAATTGAAGCCACGTTTCTGCAGCAAATTAGGACAATATCCTAATGTTATGACAGCAAAGCTGACGTCAAGCCTGCCAAATTAACTTCTGACAGAGAAACAGCATAACAAGTATCCTTGAATGTCCATTATGCGGTAACAATCAAAGAATGTTTGATGGTTACCCGAGAATACATGTAACTCCCTCGGACGTGACGGTAGGGAACATGATTTTCGATTGAAAGTGAAACGGGGAAAGTTATTGTTATGTGCTGTAAAAATGTTGAAGTTTCATATCATGCGAAATGATGATTGTCAATTGCTCTAAACTGGATTTATTCAAGTTTGAAAACGGTCGGATGTGCTCTTTCGACATTTTAGGGGCATTTTCTGAAGGGATTTCCCTTCATATATAAAATATGACACCTCAAATCAAAACAATTTGTGTGTATTTATTATCACAATGGTTAGTGTTACAATCGGTTGAAATATAATTCTGGTTTGAGGTGTCATATTTCATCAAAATTAAAAATTGTGCAAATGCTTCGCTTGTATTCTACCAGAAACGTTATGGGAGCAAGTAAAAATGCTTCTGAAGTAGACGTCGTCGTAGTCCAGTTGTTAGGCTGCTCGCTTTCAAAAACAGTGTGGTGACCAGTTTGTTTAGCTATGAGTTCGATTCACATTTGGATCAGAAAATTTTTCTTATTCTTTCTTTTTAATATTTAACCTTTGGATTTATTTATGTTATGTGAAACAATCTTCAGTGATATTCAGTTAACAATTGGAGGTTAAAGGGAACCTTCGATTTTCTCGAGTTCATGTTTTGGAAGTGTATAATAATTATAACCTCCTGTGCGTCTTTATGTATCTTATCTTGCATAAATTCGTAATATTCGCCTAATATTATATCGACATAAAACATTTACGAACATTATTTATACAAACGCATATCACAAATGTATTGTAATCATGATACGAAGTCGAAAAATATATAAAATTATTGAAACATTTAAGAAGAATATTTTGAGATTCGGACCAGCAGACCATTCAATCAAAACAAATCCACTCCTCTCGACTCCATCGATTTGGCCATATCGTACTCTCACTTGTAACGTTGCTTCAATCGTCTTATTCGAAAATGAGAAGATAAACGATGACCAACACGTGGTTTGCCGGAGAGCTACCGATTCAAAAGTGTTATAATTTATCTTCATATATTTACAGAGAGGTATGCGGCCTATAATTTATTTTCATATATTTACAGAGAGGTAAATGCGGCTTTCCAACTCAAAACTGTCAATTTTATCCAAACCTACCACTTTGAAGAGTTATTAAAAAAATAAATATTCAATGTTTCATTTTTCAACTTCAACCGTACCTAATCTGGGGCGGTTTGTCCATCATAAAACTATCTGCATGGCCTGGTTGATTTTGGATGTACCGCAGCCTGGGGAAGGCGCAGAAAGTGCCCCTGTGTATATTTGCTATCTCTAAGGGTTGATTGCTGAAACTCACCACACTATATCTTTGGGTCTATTAGCAAATGCAAAAAAAAAAACTTTAAAAAAAGACAAAAAAATAACAAACATCCAAGATGACGGCCATGATGACGTCGCAGATTTATCAATTTTTTATGTATGTATTTTCTTCGCAAAACTGCATGATAAATTAGTAAATAATAAATTGATGTGAAATAAGATAGCTTTTGCCCACTTTTCTTCTCAGGAAAGCAGGAATTTTGAAGAAAACTTAAAAAACAACACTTTTCTGATACCCCACATGGACGCCATTTCGAAATTACCGATGATCCTCAGTTTCGGGAGTTATGCAGATAGGTTCAAAATCACGGAGTTTGGGGGGAGGGGGGAGGGGGAGGGGGGAAGTGCCCCCTCCTTCCAGGTCAGGTAGGGTTAACGTGCCAGGTCATTTTGAATGATATGACGTGACCTTTAAAATATTCTAACTCATTGGGAGGTTTACAAACTGTCAAAATACATAAGAATTATTCAGATTCCCCAAAGCTGAATCATTCAGTCAAAAAAACTGAAAATTAAGACGTTGCTCCAACCATTCTAATGGAGACTGTATTAGGTATATGGAGGCTGTGTTAGGTATATGGAGACTGTATTAGGTATATGGAGACTGTATTAGGTATATGGAGACTGTACTAGGTATATGGAGACTGTATTAGGTATATGGAGACTGTATTAGGTATATGGAGACTGCATTAGGTATATGGAGGCTGTATTAGGTATATGGAGACTGTATTAGGTATATGGAGACTGTATTAGGTATATGGAGACTGTATTAGGTATATGGAGACTGTATTATTAGGTATATGGAGACTGTATTAGGTATATGGAGACTGTATTAGGTATATGGAGACTGTATTAGGTATATGGAGACTGTACTAGGTATATGGAGACTGTATTAGGTATATGGAGACTGTATTAGGTATATGGAGACTGTACTAGGTATATGGAGACTGTACTAGGTATATGGAGACTGTACTAGGTATATGGAGACTGTATTAGGTATATGGAGACTGTATTAGGTATATGGAGGCTGTATTAGGTATATGGAGACTGTATTAGGTATATGGAGACTGTATTAGGTATATGAAGACTGTATTAGGCATATGGAGACTGTATTAGGTATATGGAGACTGTACTAGGTATATGGAGACTGTATTAGGTATATGGAGACTGTATTAGGTATATGGAGACTGTATTAGGTATATGGAGACTGTATTAGGTATATGGAGACTGTACTAGGTATATGGAGACTGTACTAGGTATATGGAGACTGTACTAGGTATATGGAGACTGTATTAGGTATATGGAGACTATTATTAGGTATATGGAGACTGTATTAGGTATATGGAGACTGTATTAGGTATATGGAGACTGTACTAGGTATATGGAGACTGTATTAGGTAGGTATATGGAGACTGTATTAGGTATATGGAGACTGTATTAGGTATATGGAGACTGTATTAGGTATATGGAGACTGTATTAGGTATATGGAGACTGTACTAGGTATATGGAGACTGTACTAGGTATATGGAGACTGTATTAGGTATATGGAGACTGTATTAGGTATATGGAGACTGTATTAGGTATATGGAGACTGTACTAGGTATATGGAGACTGTATTAGGTATATGGAGACTGTATTAGGTAGGTATATGGAGACTGTATTAGGTATATGGAGACTGTATTAGGTATATGGAGACTGTATTAGGTATATATAAGAACTGTATTAGGTATATGGAGACTGTATTAGGTATATGGAGACTGTATTCGTAGGAGACTGTATTAGGTATATGGAGACTGTATTAGGTATATGGAGACTGTATTAGGTATATGGAGACTGCATTAGGTATATGGAGACTGTTAGGTATATGGAGACTGCATTAGGTATATGGAGACTGTATTAGGTATATGGAGACTGTATTAGGTATATGGGTATATGTATCAGACTGTATATGGAGACTGTATTAGGTATATGGAGACTGTATTAGGTATATGGAGACTGTATTAGGTATATGGAGACTGTAGGTATATGGAGACTGTAGGTATATGGAGACTGTATTAGGTATATGGAGACTGCATTAGGTATATGGAGACTGTACTAGGTATATGGAGACTGTACTAGGTATATGGAGACTGTATTAGGTAGGTATATGGAGACTGTATTAGGTATATGGAGACTGTATTAGGTATATGGAGACTGTATTAGGTATATGGAGACTGTATTAGGTATATGGAGACTGTATTAGGTATATGGAGACTGTACTAGGTATATGGAGACTGTACTAGGTATATGGAGACTGTATTAGGTATATGGAGACTGTATTAGGTATATGGAGACTGTACTAGGTATATGGAGACTGTATTAGGTATATGGAGACTGTATTAGGTATATGGAGACTGTATTAGGTATATGGAGACTGTATTAGGTATATGGAGACTGTATTAGGTATATGGAGACTGTATTAGGTATATGGAGACTGTATTAGGTATATGGAGACTGTATTAGGTATATGGAGACTGTACTAGGTATATGGAGACTGTACTAGGTATATGGAGACTGTACTAGGTATATGGAGACTGTATTGGGTATATGGAGACTGTATTAGGTATATGGAGACTGTACTAGGTATATGGAGACTGTATTAGGTATATGGAGACTGTATTAGGTATATGGAGACTGTATTAGGTATATGGAGACTGTATTAGGTATATGGAGACTGTATTAGGTATATGGAGACTGTATTAGGTATATGGAGACTGTATTAGGTATATGGAGACTGCATTAGGTATATGGAGACTGCATTAGGTATATGGAGACTGCATTAGGTATATGGAGACTGTATTAGGTATACGGAGACTGTATTAGGTATACGGAGACTGTATTAGGTATACGGAGACTGTATTAGGTATACGGAGACTGTATTAGGTATACGGAGACTGTATTAGGTATACGGAGACTGTATTAGGTATATGGAGACTGTATTAGGTATATGGAGACTGTATTAGGTATATGGAGACTGTATTAGGTATATGGAGACTGTATTAGGTATATGGAGACTGTATTAGGTATATGGAGACTGTATTAGGTATATGGAGACTGTATTAGGTATATGGAGACTGCATTAGGTATATGGAGACTGCATTAGGTATATGGAGACTGCATTAGGTATATGGAGACTGTATTAGGTATATGGAGACTGTATTAGGTATACGGAGACTGTATTAGGTATATGGAGACTGTATTAGGTATATGGAGACTGTATTAGGTATATGGAGACTGTACTAGGTATATGGAGACTGTACTAGGTATATGGAGACTGTATTAGGTATATGGAGACTGTATTAGGTATATGGAGACTGTATTAGGTATATGGAGACTGTATTAGGTATATGGAGACTGTATTAGGTATATGGAGACTGTATTAGGTATATGGAGACTGTACTAGGTATATGGAGACTGTACTAGGTATATGGAGACTGTATTAGGTATATGGAGACTGTATTAGGTATATGGAGACTGTATTAGGTATACGGAGACTGTATTAGGTATATGGAGACTGTATTAGGTATATGGAGACTGTATTAGGTATATGGAGACTGTATTAGGTATATGGAGTATCTTACCTAAAGCCTTTCCGTTTATGAATAGTGGAGATTTCTGACGATTATGGATGGTGGAGATTTGACAGTGGAAAATAGTCATCATAGTCCTCATTTATCTATTGTCATTAAAATCGATCGTTTCTGATAATGTAATAATGCAGCCAAATAAATACAATAAACTCTCTTTTCTGACAAAAATACTATCATAAACTCTAACTTCTGACAAAAATACTATCATAAACTCTAACTTCTGACAAAAATACTATCATACAATCTAACATACTGTAAGACAAGCACATGCACAAGGCAGATTTTGGATGAATATCCGTCACCACTGCGGCAATTGATAAAAAAATCGCTAGTCGAAATGTAATACTAACAAATACCCCTTCCTGGATTAACAATATTCTAGACAAATATTCATATGGACGAGGTATATACATGATCTATTTCGCATACCATACAAGTTTCAAGAGTTTCAAGTAATTAATCAAATGCAACACGAAAAGTATGGCGACAAGAAGTCATAGGACTTCACAGGCATGCATATTTCTGCAAACATCACAAGAACCGAAACTGATCCCTGTGATAATTTGTATCTCATGCAGCTACGATGTCATATACATTATTGAAGGTTCCACAATCAAGTGCCATTTCTCTAAATCTTTCAAATTCGGTGAAAAACACCAAACATTGATTGCAAAATAAGACTGAATATCGGCTTATGACGCTACGGTTTACCTAGTACTATAGAGGAGATCTAATTGCAATGTAATGAAGACGTTCATAATGTTAAAATGAATGGTTTCGTGTCAGTGATAAGGATATGGCGCTAGATACATGACACTGTCTCTTAGGTCTCATTATAAACGTGGATCACTTCTCTCTTACAAGGGATTAGCTTGTTATTATCTACAGTCCAATTTCCTGATTGCTTGGAGATATAATGGAACGAGAAAAAGGTATGCCAATATATAGGAAGGAATTCTATAGGCGGAAGATTACTGGTCACGTGATTGGATACCCGCAATCGAGTGATTACATATAGGTCATAACTATACGAGTTATATATACTTAGATCAGCTTTAAATCTGATCATCTGAATCATCTAATATATACTCTTAACCGGGGTGTACCACAGCTTAAGGGGCGGGGGGGGGGGGGAGGGCCCCACATGACCGCCATTTTGAATTTGCCCATGATCCTCTGCTCGCGAGGCTATGCAAATAGGCTCAAAATGACCAAAATATGATAACCTATAACGTCACAAAGTTTCAGCTCTCCATTTTGTGGCGTTCCGGAGATATCGCAGAGAGTTTGGTAGGGGGGCATTTTGACCCCCCCTCCCCCAGGCCTGGTAGGGTTAATGGGGGAAGGAAGGAAGGGGGAAGAAATCAGGGGGTGTTTTTGGTGATGCTATGACATATATGGTTTCAGTAAAATGCATAGAATCGCGTTGAATCAACATGCTGAATTTTTGCGTATTTTTTGAAGAAATGCGGCGAAAACATCAATTTTCTGGTACGCCCACATGACCGCCATTTTGAATTTACCCATGACCCTCTGCTCGGGAGTCAAGCAAATAGGCTAAACATGACTCCAATATGATAATCTGAAAAGTCACGGAGTTTCAGCTCTCAATTTTTTGTCGTTCCGGAGATAGGAGCAAAAAACCAACAGGCGGAGCGGAAAGTGCCCACCCCCCCCCCGCCCCCCGCCCCTCCCTTCCAGGCCAGGTAGGGTTAACACAGTTAACCGTTCCTAATGGTTCAATTAAGGATATCTCTGTATATACGTACAAAAACGAATGGTCTTTCACAAGAAGGAAGTCACTACTAATTAAATACCCGGTAGTATTTGATCTAATAAGGCACCTACTAGATGCCGATTTTATCAGTATTGATTAATAATTAACCCCTTTCTATATTGTTTACTTATATCATGTATACACTTGTTTATCTGGCAAATACTTAGTAAAGCGGATACATATAGTTATAGAGTGGTATGCTTACCTTGGTTGAGTTGAGCTGTTGATGGTATATTACTTGCCGGTATACCTTGTCCGTTAATACATAACCAATATCCCGATATGAGGAGGTATAGGAATAAAACAAACTTGCTTTTAGCCATTGTAGATGAAACAGAAATCCAATCCTCCGAGACGTTTGAGTCAGTCTATCAAATATGGCTTCATTATACGCCTTTCGCAAACAGCCAAGAACAACACAAATTAATATAATTAGTACATCGTAATGTCCAGATTAGAATAGAATCAATGACCTGTGGTCAACTAAATATAAGATGCAAATTTTCCGTTAATCGATGGCTGGTTCCAGTTAAGGTCATTGGTGCTTTTATGTCAAACTTACTCAGAGACAAATGTATTTAGAAACTGGTTGAAGTACCATTGGTAACAATATATACATCTGTACGAATCCCACCCTCATGAATAATAATATATCTGCCGTCACCAGGCATAAGATAGTTAAGAGATGCAGACTGACACAAGGTGATTAATATTCACATTTCTAGGTCATACAGTGTGTTGATGTATACAGTATGTGATCTGTTCTGAATCCCAAAATAAATCCCAGTACAGAGCCACTAACGTATTGAGTAACAATAGTCTCATTGCCATAATTCAAGAGGAGATAACTGTAGGAGCACCGTAATCTTGACAATGTACAAATGAACATTCAGGACAGCACTGGTTCGAGTCTCGCACGGCACTGACTCATCCAGTACAAATATTTGTGCTTTACCAAGAAAGTGTAATTCTAAAAATAATTGGATATAAATGTTAGCTACTTTATAAATGACATTAGTATACAGTTAATAAATCATCATAAAACAGAAACGTTACAAGAAACAGACGTATTAAATGATCGGTTTCATATTTTTAAACTGTAATTTGCAACTTTTAACTGATATAAATGCATCTTCACTTATTCCATAGCCATCGGCATTTATTCCGGAATGTCTTCGGCGATATATTCATTTTTTCAAATCACTGTATTTGTTGGCTGTTGAAACACAGTTACTCATAGACGATAAAATATGCGAAGTTCACCACAGCGTACTGATGTGCCCTTTGAAGATGTTTTTTGGCTAAGAAAGGATCGACCATGACTTATTTTAACACCAATATGCCTAATAAATATATTTACGTATCGATACTGTTTGATAATTGACCAATTCAATTGTTAGTATTCCTGCTATTTTTCAGACCTACTAATAGCATATTTCCGACGACAGAATTTGCTTCATTTACATTGCATGTTCAGTTCATTAGTACGTATAATTTGTGTTTCGACTTCTGTTTACTGTGTTATTTTCCTGAATAGCTGCATATATTACCATACATTGTGCGTATTGTGCTATTGTTTTGGTGATGGCGACGACTATAACAGTGATTTCCTTATCTTAGCATGAGAGGCCATAGATCATATATCGGGAAATAGTGCACGCATAACTACGTAGCATGACCAGTATCGTGTTCTTAAAATGATATCCAATGGCTATGGGGTTGTAGTGGTTATTCAGATATATTTTGGTATAGTGTTTGAGCGGAATATTTTCCGTAGTTCATATGTTTACTATTAAAGCCATACCCTCTGTCTGTCTGTCCGTGTTTTTATAACTCGATAACCCCGCGATGTAGAGATAAAAAATTACACAGTTCGAACGGTATTGATCAGGAGAGTGACATATAAGGTCTATTTTGGCCCGGGTCCCGGAGGTGGGGGGAGTGGCCACGCCCATGTTCTGTTTTCCTACGTTATGTACATAATCGACATGAACGATACACGACATGAAAGCAGTGCAGAACTTGATGATATACATGTAATTAAACGCTATTTGGCCTGGGCTTTTTGGGACCTATCCAGGCCTGGGGGCTAATTATTTTTCCTACCCCTTGAGCTAGGGCGCTGAAACTTACCACACTATACTCTAGTGTCAAGCTCCACCAGAAAATGTAAAAATAATAATTATAGCCGCGTTACATCATTTGGTCAATTTTGTCGTTCAGATTTTCGATTTTTTATTTATGTAATTTCTCCGTAAAAACAGGATGGTAAATTAGTAAATATTAATCTGATGTGAAATAAAATAGTTGCCCACTTCTCCTCGCGAAAAACCAGATATTTTGAAGGAAAATGTCGAAAACATGGCCGCTATTTTGAATTTACCCATGATTCTCTGCACGGGGGGTTAGCAGATAGCCGTCGACTCAATAACAGCGTGGTGTATAGATACAATTTATACGTCTTTGTAAAGGTCTTGCTCAGGAGAATGACATAGAAATATATTGGGACTGACCACACCCACATTGGGTTTTCCTATATGTTATAAGTATATGCGATGTAAAATTAGTGCAAAATTGGAGTTGGGCACATGCACGTGTATGCTGTGGCGTATGTATAAAAAACCAGGATTCAGCGATATGCAAGAGGTTGGAAACGTTGACGACGTTTGGCGAATAAAAAGTAACCATATGACTCTACAAGTAAGCTTTCGTCGGCACCTCACATTCAGACCGATGAACACGGTAGATTCTTGGACGTAGCCTTAGTATCTCATTAATAACTTATCTGATGTTAATGGGTGAGCTTCATGTACGTCTGATGGAGTAAACGCCTTAACATGGGGTAACCTGGTAAATGCAAAAAACATAGAAAAACTAACCTGTAATGTTCGACGTCGTACGGCTTAAATTTCCCACCGAAACAATAAACCTACATATATTTGTCGAGTGACTAATGTTGTCCGTGATTCTGGATTTTATATGTTAAAACCCAATCCTAATTTTTACATACACCCACCTAAACTTGATCGCCCTGGAGGAGCGCTTCACTTTGACACCTCCCACGACCCATTTGAACCACTAGTTCTCCGTCACGACCTCAACACGTCCATTCCCATGCCCCTTTTCTACTGCGCATGCGCGGAATGACGTCAGTTCCACGTCACGCCCATCCAGTCGGATGCTCCCTCACGAATGCTTCGCACTGATACCCCACTCGACACAATCGGCCCATCTAGAGCCCAAAACGGCCACGTTGATCTGCCTGCCCAGTTCGCATGCGCACAGTAATTTTTCAACAAAATTTCAACCAATGGCCTCGAGACCCCTCCCATCGTGTTCTAAGTGGTGAGACGGTAATAGGTGTAAGTGTTATAGAATAAGATAGCTTAACTGAGGCACCCGTGTGGTTCCCGGGTGTGAAAAGGAATAGGACCCTACCCGTGTGGTTCCCGGGTGTGAAAACGAATAGGACCCAACGTCGTGATATGACTGAAATATAATTGAGAGCGACGTTAAATCATATTCCCTCGCCCTTCGATTGTTTAGGCAGACAAGACTTTGTCCTGCCATTAATCACCCGCCCTGTGAAATTGATTCGCCCGAGTGAACACCTGTGTGTGTCAAGATCACGTGTGTAGATTTCAGACGTCACAAAGTTCTTAACCGTGCTAAATCGTCTAATAATTGCATGGTTATCAGTGTGTAATAGGTGTAAGTGTTATAGAATAGGATATTTTCAACCTTGGCTTGTAGGATATGACTGGTATTGTAGTGGATAGCGTGTCCGCTTCTGGAGAGAGCAACCCGGGTTCGACTCCCGCTGGTCCCAAGGGGATTCCCGTTCGCTGTCATCATTACTAGATGAATACTGCATGCATGTATTAACGCATTTAGGTTTTCCGGTAGTCTCAGGGGACCTTGTACGTTAATTAAAGGATTACTTACTTTATTTTATATAGGTGCTTATTACAAAGGTTAGACTGTTAAAAAAATATAACTTACTATTTCACGGTCGTTAAGGGCGATAAACTATTATTTTTATTACAATTTGTGAAGTCATGTTTCTGCTTTTAAGTCGACGTGGGCGCCGCCATGTCGCCTGTAGGATGACGTGACTGAGGACGTCAGCATTCAGGAGAACGTCACGGCTAACGCTTGATCCAGGGACGTTCCAACATTGGACATTTGATTTACTCTGGGTCCGAGTTTTAATTCGAGGAAAAAACTGGCGCGGCAAATCCCACGGGGGTAATTCCTAAAAGGAAAGTGGTTTAGGTTATAGCCGCCAATTGACAAATTTCTTCCGCAGGTTTAGCATCTGAGACTTGCCCGATTCAGTTTGGTCAAAATTTGGAGCTGAACGATGAAATAAAAGAGCGTCCTGTTAGGGATTTGAATTGAACGACGATGCTTCTAAATTGTTAAACATTTTCATGATTACGCTTGAACTACTAAAATGAACTAGAACGTCAGTGGATTTTCTAGGTTCCTTCTCGTGCGAATTGTCGGCATGACCAACACGATCAACCTTAAATCTTCATGACGTTGCGACGTTTTTAGATGAGTATACATTCACTTCCGCTCATCTAAAAACGCCACGAAGTGGTACAATGGCGGCGCCCAGTGCACGCTGTGGCGAGCAACAAAATATTCAATATATCTTTCATTTCGCATTCTTTCAGTATAAGTTTTATATAATAAGTTTTCGAATACAATTGCTGATAAATACAGTCAAACTTTAAAATAAGGTAAGTACTCCTTTAAGGTGGACAAACCAACCCAGAAAAGGTACGATTGTAGGTGAAAAATGAAACTTAAAATATGAAATGCTCGTCTCGAATAGCATAAAGTATGGCATTTTTTAACTCTCTTTGAAATATTGGGAGCATGAGTGTCATGCAGGAACTCTCCAAAGTGGTAGGTTAGCGTCAAATTGACAGTTTTGAGAATTACAAGCGTCTAATCCGTCATTCATAATCCAGCCGTCGTCCATTAGAGAATATCCGCGTCCATAATCCAAAGACCTATTCCATTTTCCACATAACAGTATTAGCACCAAATTCAAAAAGACAATCATAGTATACATAAACATAGGCTTGTTTCCTGCAAGAGAGAAGCGGTCAACAGTTTTCAATGATGCCGGCAAGACATCATGATGTTCCAAAAATATCAAATCCGTATCGCTGATCAGTATTCTTAATCCATAATATTCGTTATAGAGTCGTCATCTAAAAAAAAAAAGATGTATCTCAGATGTATCTCAGAAAGAGCACGGTTTGCATATATGTAAATATAAGAAGGTAAATTATAACCACAAAAATATTCACACATAACAGTCCTCTTTTGAATCCCTAGTTGTCCAGCAAACCACGTTTTGGTTATCGTTTATCTTCATATAAAAAAATGAAATTTTATGGAGTGAGTGAGTGAGTAGGATTTAACGTCGTTTTCAACATTGTTTCAGTCATATCACGACGGTGCCTACATGTGCCAGAACACGAGAGTGTCCACAGTTCCTATTATTCTGGACACTGATTTTATGGAATAGTGTTTTGGTCATTTGGTGCTCAATTTCAAATACGACAATTGGAGCAATGTTATATGTGCGAGTATGAGCCGGCCGAATGGATAGAGTCGCGAGAAGAGATATTATTTTGATTGATGGTCTTCTGGTTCGAATCCCAAAATATTCGTCTAAAATCTTTCAATAGTTTTATGCATTTTTCGACTTTTCACCATGATTGCAATATATATGAGAATATTTTTTTGGTAGATAGAATGAGTGAAAATGATCTATATCTCCAGATATAATATTCAGCAAGTATTGCGAAGTTTTCTCTTTGTCCGTGTGACAAAGACATCAAGGCAAAAAATCAGAATAGTTGTCACCAGAGTCGCCTGCATATTGAGAATCAAGTCGTTGACAGTCATACGAAGATACACACAATTTTTATTATGAATGTCAATTATTAGCACATTACCTTGGGTTTACGAATAATTACGATTTAACATATGTTCAAGCCTCATAAAATTTGCATCTTAAACGTAACGGAAAATGGATAAAATGAAAATACTTCGACATGATCACCCGTGAGTACGACGACTTCCATCCGTTAGATCCGCTCACCGAATGATATTGTTGAACTAGAGCCAAATGAGGGCGAAACAACGTTCGACAGTTGATAATTTCATCGCAAACCAAAGTGGGTAGCTTGAGGTACGTACACTAACTCTTTCAACTCGAGTCAAATTGATCGCTCGGCAGCAATTTTCGCCCCGAATGCGTCATTTTTACCCGATGAATAGCGATGCCGACCCGAGAGTCCCAATTATTTCGACAAAACCCCGAGAGTTCCAATGATTGTGTGATAATAAGTGTGATTATTACTATTCTCGTTAATGCGGGTAATCATACACAATTTCGTTCTTGTTCTCAATTCTTAATGAGATAAGTGGCCGGGATGCAAAGTAGTCTTTAAGATTTCCAAGTGTGGACACAGTGGATATCTCACATGCCCAAACTTTAATACTACAGCTTCATTTAATTCCGCGTTAACTGGTAATTCATGTTCTGTAAACTCGTATGTTGATCTTAGTTGTTTTATAACAAACTGTATTTATTTAATTTCCTGTAAGAAGTGCGGTCAACAATAAGCTGGCAAGACCACCCAAAGACTCCATCTTAGGGTGAATGGTCACAGAAAATCTGTTAAGAAAAAGGAAAGCATTTTCTGGACCCGACCATGGATGGGATAACTTTAGTATTCAGATCATAGACGTCGTCTACCCAACTGTCAAGGAATTCCCCTTTGGATTTGAGAAAAATCCGAGAACGGAAACTATTCTGGATGCTACACTGTAAGAATTGGCGACATGTTTAACGTCTCAAAATGAAACATGAATTTGTCCCAACTTTTGGGACATGTTTGTACGCACATATTTCATTTTGAAACGGCTTCATGTTTCAATTTGAAACACGTGTCATCCTCATGTGTGTTAATGATGTCTCAATATCAGACATGTCGTCGTTAAACACGTGTCCGTTTGAAACATGTGACATCCTGCACAGTGAAACATGTGTTGTCTCAATCTGAAACATGTTACGGTCGACTACATGTTTCAAAATGAAACGTCTAAGCCCAAACATGACTTTGTCCCAACTTTTGAGAAATGTCGCAAGCGAAACGGGTCCGAACATGTCTCAAACTTGGAAGTGTTTCAAAATAGTCTATCTCCCATTACATGTTTCATCAGATCGCCAGATCGCCTGTGAAAAGAAACAAAAATACACGAAACATTTATTAAATTCAACTTGCATCAGTTTTTATTCTCTTATCTTCAACGGAATTCAAACTCAGGTATGAACCAACAACAATCATAGGCTACAGGCAGGAACATATATAACAGACCAGCTTCATCCGCAGGTTAACAATGAATATGATAATTTCAGATACATGTAGATACAAGTTCGGTACATCATAATTCCTGATGTGAACCAATTTATCATAGCGTGCAAATTGTCCATGACAATAATGTGCTGAAATTTTGGTGAACACCAAATGGTACATTTACATTCAGGTATGAACCAATAATAATAATAATTTACTTAAGTTCCACATCGGTGTGTTGATATGACACAACCTAATCCAGCACACAGGAAGAAGTTCTCAACAGGGGGTGCTATATTACATACATATACAGACCATACTTGCTAATTTAGATAGATGAATGTCTGTAACTTGACACTGATTTATCAGCTCGCGGTAAATATCTCTGCCCAACGAGTCGTTGAAATTCCATTCAGTTTCGGGGAATGGAATACGGATCGCAGATGATTATTAAATAACGGAGCCTGGACTCGTCTCGAGTTGTTGCAACAGTGGTCACAGTCAGTGAGGAAGGGGGAACATTGCTTCACACACCAACAATATTCAATATTTTTGTAACGTGTACGAGCAGGACCAGTCGTAGTGTTTAGAAGAAAACGAATCAATAACCGGGATTGCCCACTGGCATTCTGGCCGTCACCGTCGTTAACCCCTTCACTAGTAGAGATCCGGGGCTCGAAGAGATGATCACAACCCTACAAGGATGACTGACTCGAATGTAAAGGTCTATTATGGTATATTCTGCACAAGTAGTATACGCGGTTACAAATAATAGCGTAGAACCGCGTGGCTTAGACAGAATGTCTAAGGAGATGTAACGTTAAGATATTTACACATATGTACAGACACTAGGAGAGTGTTTGCAAATAAACTTGATGGATATATACACGTGATGTAAGAGGATGTGTGCACACAAGTTAACGGATACGTACACTTGGGGTGTGCATATAAGGTTCACGGATGCATACACTTGGTGTGTGCACGTGAGGTTCACGGATACGTGCCCCTGAGAGAGTGTGTGCATATAGAGTTAACGTATCCCTAGTGTATATGTGGATAATAGAAGATGATGTGTGCAGTTTAAGCTTGATGTTATATGGTAATAATATATATATGAGAGTGTATGCATATAACTTTATAGTTAATATAGTGCTTTAACGCGCGATAAGGGCGGCCTGGCTGCTGGCCCTTCTCTTCTGGGGGTAAGGGCGGCCTGGCTGCTGGCCCTTCTCTTCCGTCGTTGGAACGTTAAAGATATAACGCTCTCTCCAGGAATGGCCCCCAGTCGTTGGAACGTTAAGGATATAACGCTCTCTCCAGGAATGGCACCCGGTCGTTGGAACGTTAAGGATATAACGCTCTCTCCAGATATAGCACCAAGTCGCTGAAACGCCAAGGCCCGTTGGAACGTTACGGCGGTAACGTTCTCTCCAATATATAGATACCCTCAGGCGTTGGAACGTCACGGCAGTGACGCTCTCTCCAGGGACGTGGCAACTCGGCGTGTACTCCACCCCCCAGTCGTCGGAGCTTGACCGTAACTTGTCAGCTCACCAGTCTGCTTCCCGCACAGGTAAGTATAGCCCGGCGTCTCAACCCTTACGGCTGCTGCGACCCGTCTATAGACACGCCTGTGACTACACGACGATCTCTCAGGTAAGTATCACGCCCCACTCAACTCTCATGGACCGTCAGGACAATTACTCGGGTATATCATGTGCTATTACTATTTCATCTGGTACCGATGAAACATCGTACGGTACGTTCAGATTTCACGTCTAATCGACGTTTCAGAAATCTGTGCTGTGCCTGGGCTTGACTGTACAGTCTGTGAGTCTGTAGTTAGCGACCCTGCAGATTTCACGTCTAATCGACGTTTCAGAAATCTGCCTGTACTGTAAATCTTGTCTTCTCTTTACTGTCTGTAAATCTGTTACCACTTTTACCTCGGTGAAAGGAAGCCAGTCTTCTGTAACGTGTGATAAATACACGTGTCCTACTGGAACCTGTATGTTTTGTTACCGCTTTTACATCGGTAAAAGTGAGCCTACCTGCACCGTGCCTTTATGCGTGATAAATACGCATGTTCTCCCCGTGGGACCCGTGGTCTGTGTTTCTTGATTTACGTGTGACAAATACACGTTTTCCTCTGGAAAGATCTGTGTTCCGTGTTTCTTTGCGGTATAATTTGTGAGCTGTATGTCTGGGCTTGTACTGTACTGTTTATAATCTGTGTGTCTTTATTTTCCTGCATGTGTGATAAATACACATTTCCCTCTGGAATCTGTGTTCTGTATCTTTCCGGTGTGATCTGTGCGTCTTTATCTGTTCGTATTGTGATAAAGACACATGTCCTTCCAGGTGAATCTGTAAACTGTATCTGTAACTTGTCTATGGCCAGCTATACGCCGTCCGTGTAACTGTCCGCGGCCTCTCCTGCTCTCAAAGCGCCCGGCCCGGTTTATCGATGTTTCCCGACGAAAATAGCCCGCCCGCCTGTGTCTCGTCTCGGCCCGCCGGCTGTAATACTGCGACCGCTTTCGTCCCGTAAAGCGTTGCCCAGCTATCGGCGACGAATAAACAGGCTCCACGGTACGTTGTAGGATTATGGCAGGGGGAAACTTGGTTGATATATCCCTGTATTTAGTGCAGTTGTATACTTCTGGGGAGGGAGGGAATCTCCTGTCTATAGTCATACACCGCTACACGGTCAAGAAGATCAACAAATATTGTGGCTTAAGTCTCAGTGCAGCGAGATAGCACAGCAATATTGTCGAAATTATCAACCTACTGGTATAGACACTAAAGCCCTATTTTATACTGAAGTTAGAACATGCAAGTTGCCTAAATGTGCTACAGGCAAACGCATGTCTCGTTACAGTGTTATAGAATTCCCCAACTACATGTACATATAACACGCCGGTAAACGTGTTCCCTAAATTATAGTATGACCACAAACACGTTTCCACACCGAAAATGCGAGCCGCAAATTCTCATTGGATTGGCGTGTTTTCACAGGTTACACTAGCTACAGGATTTATAATCTTTTAGATTCCCAGGCCGAAACAACTGCCTTTTACGCCCAACCGTAAATTATGCCAAAAATCAATAAGTTACAGGCTGACCTGGACGTGTTTCTCCAGCCCTCTATTTCTGGTCTGACCCCGCTCTCTCCGTTCGTCCGAGCTTATATAGGGCTACCGCTCTTCCGTGAATAAAGGTAGAAACAGAACCGTTCTCCTGCAGATAAAATTAGCACAAGTCGACGATGCCAGCGCCCTCTTTATTGTCACTTACACCACACTTCCCCGAACCGTTTATATGGACCTCGCTGAATAAATCTGGCTATGGAAGAACAAACCATAATTCATAACTAACGTAATCGTTAAATATCAGCTTCCAACTCGCTCTGGTAAGCGAGAAATACAGGGGAATGCATTTCCGAGATCCTCCTTGCTCGACGTTGACGACACGGGTCAAGGTCGTTCTTTCACATTCCAGCGCAGTAGACGGTCCTGATTCAAACTGTTCTCTACACAAACGGGTAACCGTTACACTGCCCCCGCCTTTCTAAATCATGACGTCCCCGTCATGGCTGTACGGGTCTCTCCGTCCAGGGTGCCGTTACAGTTCCAGTTGTACAGTTCGAATCAACTAAAACAAAACTGTTCCCCAATCACGGGCCATCAGGGCCGGCGAAATCACTAGGTGGCCGCCCTCCGGTGGTCTGGCCGGGCCACCACGACATTAGGTCCACAGATTTCCTTCACAGAATTACCTGGGCGGCTAGCAGAGCCGCCCCACGACATTAGGTCCACTGGGCTGCCTGCTCAGTTGGAGGGGTCGGGCTTCCCCCCTCCTACGGTACACGGGCTGGGACGTCAGCACGTAGTCGTGCAACCTGCGAGGCTTCACCACTCGCCGACCGCGGGTCGTCGTCGCGTGTGTGGGGGCTGCCTCACCCTCGGCCACTTCCTCGGGCTCGTCCTCCAACTCACTGTCCGGCGTCCCACGCGGTTCCAACTCGAATTCGTTCTGCCAGGCCGGTGGCCGGATGACGCGTCCACTCCGGCTCGTCTGGGGCTGGCCTATGGGTGGCTGCACGCCTACCGGGTGGGTCACGGCGTAAGGCTCCGCGTGAGCCGGTTCCGGCCCCCGCTGGTCGCCGCCATCGTCACTGTCGCTCTCCGACGGTGTATCGTCACCCTCCACGTCCAGCCGCGGATAACATGGTTTGACCCGGTCAACATGGACGACCTGTCGCCTCCCGTCGTCACTCCGGATCCGGTAGGTAACGTCCGACAAGGCCGCCTCCACCACAAACGGTCCCAGCCACCGGTCTCGAAGCTTCCGTATCTGTCCTGGCCGGGTCACTACGGTATGCAGATATACCTGGTCTCCGGGGCTGAATCTTTGCGCCTTGGCCTTCACGTTGTAAAGGCGCTTCTGCCGTCTCAGGGCCTTCCCACTGTTTTCCCTCGCATCCTCGTGGACGTCGACTAAGTGGTCACGAAGGTCCCCGACCCACGGCACGGGCTCCGTTCTCTCACTCGGGGGAGCCCCAACTGTCAGGTGAGCTGGTAGAGTCACCTCCCGGCCAAACGTCATCATATTCGGCGTGTACCCCGTAGTCTCGTGTGCGGCCGCACGGTACGCCATCAGTGTCAGTGGAATATACACGTCCCAATCGTCGGGGTGGCGGGCGGCACTAGCATGAAGCATCTGACCCAGAGTCCTGTTGAACCTCTCAACTTGGCCGTTAGACTGCGGATGGTACGCCGTCGTCCGCGTCTTCTTCATGCCGAGGATCCGGCACATCCCCTCGAACACTTTGCCACCGAACCGGCTGACGTACAAGTCAATCACAGCCTGGGCCACCGTCTCCGCTTCTTGGTCCGGAAGTGCCACAGCCTCCACCCACTTCGTGAAATAATCACAGATAACCACAATATGTAGATTTCCTCTCGTCGTCAGGGAGAGAGGACCCACTAAGTCCACGGCGATACGTTCTCCGGGGCATCCCGTCATCATCCCGCGGTGCTGTCCCCGGGGTTTCTTCCCGGCCTGCTTCCTCCGACTGCACGTGTCGCAGCTCCGGCACCACTGTCGAACGTCACGCTGCAGGCCAACCCAGGCGTATGCTTGTCGCACCTTCCTCAACGTTTTAAACACTCCGAGGTGTCCTCCAGTCGGGCTGTCATGACATTCCTTGAGTATCCTCTTTTGCAGGGCCCTCGGGACCACCAGTAACTTGGCCTTCTCCCGGCCTCGCAAGTCATACCAACGTCGCACCAGGAGGTCTCCTTCCAGGGACAAGGCGTCGTATGCTCCCCACAGCGCTTTTGTTACCCCGCTGTGTTGACAGACTAGGTCCCATCGAGGTCTGGTTCCGGCCTTCACCCATTCAATCACCGGAAGTAGCTCGGGGTCTGCAGCTTGGGCCGCTGCGAAGTCCTCGTTGGGTGGAGATATGGTCACAGCCCGGGCCGCCGCCGTCTCTCCGTCTTCGGTCTCGGAGGAACGACCACACTGCTTGCACGGACGTCTGCTCATCGCGTCAGCATTCTGATGCTTACGCCCTGGTCGGTGGACGATGTCAAATTGATAGGTCGACAAAGCTTGGATCCACCTTGCGAGTTGCCCCTCCGGCTCTTTGAATCTCATGAGCCACCTCAAGGACCCGTGGTCGGTGCGCAGTAGGAACTTCTTCCCGTAGAGGTAGTGCCGCCACGACTTAATGAAGTGGACCACCGCCAGGAGTTCGCGCCTGGTCACGCAGTAGGCCTTCTCAGCCTTGGTGAGTACCCTGCTGCCATAGGCCACCACCCTCTCCTGTCCGTCGATCTCTTGGGACAGAACGGCTCCGATGCCCCAGCCGCTGGCATCCGTGTCCAGGATAAACGGTTTGGACATGTCGGGCATGGCTAGGATGGGCGCCGCTATCATCTTCTCCTTCAGGGTCTCAAATGCGATCTGGCAATCGTCGGTCCACACGAAGCTCTTCTCCTTCTGGGTAAGTTGATGCAGGGGCGCTGCCACGGTCGCAAAGTCTTGGACGAACCTCCGGTAATAGCTACACAATCCGAGGAAACTCCGTACCTCGGTCTGGGAGACTGGGGTGGGCCAGTCTCTCACAGCCTGGACCTTCTCCGGTTCCGTCTCGATACCGGCGCCGGACACGACGTGTCCCAGGTAGGTGACTTTCCGGGCGCCAATGACACACTTGGAGGGTTTCAACTTAAGCCCATGAAGTTGTAGTCTCTGGAACACCACCTCCAAGTTGGCCAGCATCTCGGTGAACGTCTTCCCGAACACGATGATATCGTCGAGGTAAATGAGGCATGTCTCGTAGTGCAGACCGGCCAATACTGCTTCCATCAGGCGTTCAAAGGTTCCAGGGGCGTTGCACAGCCCAAATGGCATAACGCGGAACTGGTACAGGCCTTTCCGGGTGGAAAACGCGGACTTGCATCGATCTTCAGGCGCCAATTCAACTTGCCAGTATCCGGACATCAAATCCAGGGTAGACCACCACTGTGCCCCGTTCAGTGCGTCAAGGCTGTCATCGATCCTTGGCAGAGGATATGCGTCTTTCTCCGTGACGTCATTCAGGGCCCGGTAATCGACGCAGAATCTAGATTTCCCGTCCTTCTTCTTCACCAGGACGACAGGGGCCGACCACGGTCCCTCGGAGGGCTCGACCGCACCTCGTCGTAACATCTCGCCAACCTGCTTGTCGATCTCCCATCGAGCATGAAGGGGCGGTCTTCTAGGTGGAATACGAATCGGGGGTGCACTCCCCGTCTTTATCTGATGCTGCACCCTGGTAGTACGTCCCAGGTCATCGTCATCGGCCGCAAACAAACCAGCGTGTCTATTCAGCATTTGTTCCACTCCCCTCAGCTGGGCTGCACTCAGGCCATCCTTGGACTTCTCCAACGCCGGCCGCATATATGCCGGCAGGGTCGTCGTCCGCGCCCTCGGTTCCGTAGGCTCTTCCGGGGCATCACCTAGGGTGGACATACTCCCACAGAAGGTACCCGCATGGACGACTGTAGACTCGTCGGAGGCGTTCAGCATGCGAATAGGCACACTACCATCAGATGCAACACGAGAGAGGCTTCTCGCCAGGACCAGGCCGGTCTTCTCGGTAAATGCGAGCTCCCCCTCCACTAGTCCAATCTCCCCCGGCGGTGCGTCTCCCACCCTGGCCGGGGCGAGGATCTGAGTTCTGGGCGGTATGGTGATGGTCTCAGCCAGGGCCAACCGGTAGCAATCGAAATTCCCCACGACCTCGCACTTCAGGTACTTGCCGCCCAGCTTCAATCGACGGCCTCTCGCGTCAAGTATACAGCCGTGGCGATACAGGAAGTCGTACCCCAAGATGGCGTCGATGGACAAGTCTCCCACAACCAGCGTGTGCTTCCACACCGTCCCCTGGATCGATATCCTGAAGTCTCCCTCTCCGAGTAAAGGCATATGGGAACCGTCAGCCACCTTGATGGACTGGTACCGGGAGTCTCGAAGGACTGGTTTCACATCTGGGTCAAGCTGTTCCCATATCCGGCGGCTGATCAAGGAGATAGATGCTCCGGAGTCCACACAACACATCACTTTCACCGGTCCGATGGACGCGGGTAGGTATATCCCCGCTTCTCCCTGGTTATGAAGTGCAGGCTTGGGTCCCTGGGGCTTTGGTGGATTCCCGGGCCCGGGCGGTCGTCTCGGGGGCTGGGAGGGTGAACGTCTAGGGCACGCCGCCCGAAAATGGCCGTCTTCTCCGCATCTCCAACATCCCCGTCGTGGTTGTCGTCCAGCCCTCTGCCCCCGCCTTGAACTTGAGCGTCCCCGTCCCGGGAAGCGCCTCTTAAATTCCTCCATCAGGGCAGCAATCTCTGCACGCAGTCGGGCCTGCGCGTCCTCGTCATCCTCAGGAGCGTCAGTCGGGATGTCTTCTCCTGCAGCGGCTCTGGCCGTGGGGTCGGGACGTCGACGCTGGGCGTCTTGGAAGGCCTCTACTTCCACTGCTGCATGTACAGCCTCGTCTAGGGACTTCGGGCGGCACTGCCAGACTTTGAACCGTAAGTCTTCTTCAATTGCCTCAAAGAATTGGTCACGGGCCAGGGTGTCTTGGACCTCACCACCGGCGTCTGGGTAGGCCATCTGGCTGAGTCTCACCAGAGCTTGGCCCAGTTCGGGTAGATCTTCTCCCCTCAGTCGTCGCCTGGACTTCAGCTTGGACTTATACAGCTCTGTTTGGTTAGGCGGGGCGAAGCGTCTCTCCAAGGCATCACGTAGGCAGATGAAAGTTGCTTCCCCTGGTTTCATCTTCAGACTAGAGAGAACCTGTTGTGCTGGCCCCCGCAGGGATACGGCCAAGTGTTGTCCCTTCTCTTCCAGGGTCCACTGGTTTAAGGCTGCGCAATATTCAAAATGTACCAGGTGATCTCTCCAGGGCGTACTTCCATCGTAGGTCGAAGCCTTAACCAACGTCTTACGGGAAACATGGATGGTCGTGACTGGGGCTCTCCCACTGGTATCAGCCGCTGAATGGTGCCCTTCTGCGACCCGGTCGCAAATCGTCTGTTCCCGTACAGGCTGGTCTATGGGGGTTCTGGTAGTACCCTCTTCGGCCCTGGGCGTGGACGTGTGCGCTGGGGCTCCCATCGTCGTCTGATTGAAGGTCGCCCGCATCGTCTGCATCTCTGCCTGTAAGATTTTGAGGCCCTCTAGTAGCGTTCGGATAGTCGACGGGGTCTCGATCTCGACGATGGCAGGCATGGACAGGTCAAGCGGTGCTTCCACAGGACTCACATCTTCTGTCGTCGCCAAAGTCGCTGAACCAGGTGACCCCATCGTCGATCGCTCCCTTCCCTGTAGGATAGCTCGTAGAACCGCCATGTCCGGACGTCTCAGTGGTGTCGCCGAAGAACTCATGGTTAATGGCGTTGTCGGCATGTCGTTGTCGTCTCTAGTAGTCGGTTGTTCTCTTCTGTTGTAGATCAGACCAGATCCCACCGCTGCCACCAGTTTTCTCCGTGTAACGTGTACGAGCAGGACCAGTCGTAGTGTTTAGAAGAAAACGAATCAATAACCGGGATTGCCCACTGGCATTCTGGCCGTCACCGTCGTTAACCCCTTCACTAGTAGAGATCCGGGGCTCGAAGAGATGATCACAACCCTACAAGGATGACTGACTCGAATGTAAAGGTCTATTATGGTATATTCTGCACAAGTAGTATACGCGGTTACAAATAATAGCGTAGAACCGCGTGGCTTAGACAGAATGTCTAAGGAGATGTAACGTTAAGATATTTACACATATGTACAGACACTAGGAGAGTGTTTGCAAATAAACTTGATGGATATATACACGTGATGTAAGAGGATGTGTGCACACAAGTTAACGGATACGTACACTTGGGGTGTGCATATAAGGTTCACGGATACATACACTTGGTGTGTGCACGTGAGGTTCACGGATACGTGCCCCTGAGAGAGTGTGTGCATATAGAGTTAACGTATCCCTAGTGTATATGTGGATAATAGAAGATGATGTGTGCAGTTTAAGCTTGATGTTATATGGTAATAATATATATATGAGAGTGTATGCATATAACTTTATAGTTAATATAGTGCTTTAATGCGCGATAAGGGCGGCCTGGCTGCTGGCCCTTCTCTTCTGGGGATAAGGGCGGCCTGGCTGCTGGCCCTTCTCTTCCGTCGTTGGAACGTTAAGGATATAACGCTCTCTCCAGGAATGGCACCCAGTCGTTGGAACGTTAAGGATATAACGCTCTCTCCAGGAATGGCACCCGGTCGTTGGAACGTTAAGGATATAACGCTCTCTCCAGATATAGCACCAAGTCGCTGAAACGCCAAGGCCCGTTGGAACGTTACGGCGGTAACGTTCTCTCCAATATATAGATACCCTCAGGCGTTGGAACGTCACGGTAGTGACGCTCTCTCCAGGGACGTGGCAACTCGGCGTGTACTCCACCCCCCAGTCGTCGGAGCTTGACCGTAACTTGTCAGCTCACCAGTCTGCTTCCCGCACAGGTAAGTATAGCCCGGCGTCTCAACCCTTACGGCTGCTGCGACCCGTCTATAGACACGCCTGTGACTACACGACGATCTCTCAGGTAAGTATCACGCCCCACTCAACTCTCATGGACCGTCAGGACAATTACTCGGGTATATCATGTGCTATTACTATTTCATCTGGTATCGATGGAACATCGTACGGTCTGTAAACTGCCGTTGTAATCTGTGCCCTGGGCTTGACCATACAGTCTGTAAACTTTGTTACCACTTTTACATCGGTAAAAGGAAGCTCGCCTTCTGTAACGTGTGATAAATACACGTGTCCTACAGGAATCTGTATATCTTGTTACCGCTTTTACATCGGTAAAAGTGAGCCCACCCGCACCGTGCCTTTATGCGTGATAGATACGCATATTCTCCCTGTGGGACCTGTGGTCTGTGGCTTTCTTGCCTGTATAATCTGTGCTCTGTGTTTCTTTATTTAACGTGTGACAAATACACGTCTCCTTCTTGTAAGATCTGTGTTCTGTAGGTGTCTGTATTGAACGTGTGATAAATACACGTCTCCTTCTTGGGGAATCTGTGTTCTGTAGGTTTCTTTGCGGTATAATTTGTGAGCTGTATGTCTGGACTTGTACTGTACTGTTTATAACCTGGGTGTCTTTATTTGCTCGAATGCGTGATAAATACGCATATTCCTCTTGGTGGAATCTGTGTTCTGTATCTTTCTTGTGTGCTGTGTGCTGTGTGCTGTATCTTTCTCGACGGTATAATGGTGATCGGGCTGGCTGGACTGGTACTGTACTGTTTATGATCTGTGCGTCTTTATCTGCTCGTATGTGTGATAAAGAATCTGTAAGCTGTATCTGTAACTCGTCTATGGCCAGCTATACGCCGTCTGTGTAACTGTTTGCGGCCTTCACTGCTCCCAAGCGCCCGGCCCAGTTTATCGATGTTTCCCGACGAAAATAGCCCGGCCGCCTGTGTCTCGTCTCGGCCCGCCGGCTGTAATACTGCGACCGTTTCCGTCCCGTAAAGCGTTGCCCGGCTATCGGCGACGAATAAACAGGCTCCACGGTACGTTGTAGGATTATGGCAGGGGGAAACTTGGTTGATATATCCTTGTATTTAGTGCAGTTGTATACTTCTGGGGAGGGAGGGAATCTCCTGACTATAGTCATACACCGCTACACGGTCAAGAAGATCAACAAATATTGTGGCTTAAGTCTCAGTGCAGCGAGATAGCACAGCAATATTGTCGAAATTATCAACCTACTGGTATAGACACTAAAGCCCTATTTTATACTGAAGTTAGAACATGCAAGTTGCCTAAATGTGCTACAGGCAAACGCATGTCTCGTTACAGTGTTATAGAATTCCCCCGACTACATGTACATACAACACGCCAGTAACGTGTTCCCTAAATTATAGTATAACCACAAACACGTTTCCACACCGAAAATGCGAGCCGCAAATTCTCATTGGATTGGCGTGTTTTCACAGGTTACACTAGCTACAGGATTTATAATCTTTTAGATTCCCAGGCCGAAACAACTGCCTTTTACGCCCAACCGTAAATTATGCCAAAAATCAATAAGTTACAGGCTGACCTGGACGTGTTTCTCCAGCCCTCTATTTCTGGTCTGACCCCGCTCTCTCCGTTCGTCCGAGCTTATATAGGGCTACCGCTCTTCCGTGAATAAAGGTAGAAACAGAACCGTTCTCCTGCAGATAAAATTAGCACAAGTCGACGATGCCAGCGCCCTCTTTATTGTCACTTACACCACACTTCCCCGAACCGTTTATATGGACCTCGCTGAATAAATCTGGCTATGGAAGAACAAACCATAATTCATAACTAACGTAATCGTTAAATATCAGCTTCCAACTCGCTCTGGTAAGCGAGAAATACAGGGGAATGCATTTCCGAGATCCTCCTTGCTCGACGTTGACGACACGGGTCAAGGTCGCTCTTTCACATTCCAGCGCAGTAGACGGTCCTGATTCAAACTGTTCTCTACACAAACGGGTAACCGTTACATTTTCATAGCGATGAAAAATAATATCCCCTCTCTCCTCCTGGTTTCATCTTCGCATATCCAAGTCGAACACTACGCGAGTTGCCTTGGCTGAACATAACACAATTTCTGATCAGAATACGAGTTTGGTGATGTCATAGCTCTATAAACATTCCGCGATCCATATTAGGAGGAGTGCAATTACCTCTTTAAAATTCAGATTTGATTGGCTATTCGAAAGAAGTTAACATCAATACAACCATCACTTGCCATATTTGGAAATAACACAGACTGACATCAAAGAAAATCCTCGCTGCACTGTGTTGGCAAGTTTCTATGTTGATTGGCTATATGATATCACGTGCATTTCCCAGTTTGAACAATTGGTGAAGGTAAATGACGGAACATTAGTGTAGTATTTAACTTGAAATGTGAAGATGCCTGGTTTGGTGTCATTTGTGTCACACAATGGCTGAATCCCGCGCAATGTTGTAATCATATATAGGGCAATCGTATTGAATACGTCCAGAAAATTTTCTGATGCGCTACACACATTTAAAATACTGGATGTATAGCTTTGGTCACATAGAGAACACAGTTGTTGTTTCTCCCAACGCGAACTCTCATTGATGCCCCATCAATGTCACTCTTTTTTATAGCAACGCTGCTGTGTATTTTGTTGGTATGAATGGTTAACGAGATTACTCTTAACCCTTCCGAACATGAAGGAGAATCATGCCCTCACCCCCACCAAACTTTCTACGTTATACCTCCGAAACAACAAATTATTAGGAGCTTGATTTTACAGCGTAATATATTTGAGTCAGTTTGTCCCTATTTGCATACCCCTCCCAGAAAAGGATCATTGGTAAATTTAAAGTGGCGGACATGTGGGGTACCAGAAAAGTGATGTTTTATCTTTTTCTTCGCGATTTTGTTTTTGTGGATAAAAGAATGCATGAACTATATTTTATTCCACATCAGATAATTCTTCCCTAATATACCCTGTAGTTTACTTCGGAGAACGTAGCACAAATAAACAAAATGGAAAATCTGACCGAAAAATCGACCAAAAATTCATATTTAGAATATGACGTAACTGTGAAGTGTTCAAGGATTGGATTTTTTTTGCACTTTCTAGCAGAGCGCACTCCAAGATATATTGTGGGGGCTTTTAGACTCAAGAAGTAAACAAATATTTAGTGGCAAGTCTCTTCCAAGGCCTTGGCAGGGCTCAAATACCCTAGGCCTGGAAGAGTTATATTACGATGCAAATAATTCAATTAAATGATGGTCGGTCTGTTTATTCTCAATACCGACAGATATATTCACGATCGCTAAAGACCAGAAATAAATTTTTGGAAACTAGTGCTTTCATGCACCAGACAGCATTATCTGTCTTTTATACTGTGTTCCTTGAGACATGTCGCCTTTGCGACTTGGTTGTACGTGTTTCGGCTTTGATGTTTCAAACGGCTATTCGGGTCATTATAGTGAAACGGCAACGCCAGTGAAACATGTCACAACCCTCAAATAGCTGTAATCTTACGTCTTTGAGACATGTTTTCATGAAAAACAGGGTGAAACATGTAGCAATATGAAGCATCTCACATGTTACCCATCTCAAAATGAAACGTTAAACATGTTTCCACTTTTTACAGTGTACTGCATGGATCTTTCTCAAATTTGGTACACAGGTTTCAATTGGGGTCTAGTTGTGCAAGATACCTTTCTGGTCCGATTCGAAAATCCAATATGGCCACAAGGCGGACATCTTGGATTTCCCCGTGAAACCTTATTATCGCTATTTCTCAGGAACTACTGCGTGGATCTTTCTCAAATTTGGTACACAGGTTCCCCTTGGGGTCTAGTTGTGCAAGATATCTTTTCTGGTCCGATTCGAGAATCCAATATGGCCACAAGGCAGCCATCTTGGATTTCACCATGAAACTTTGTTATTGTCATTTCTCAGGATGTATTGCAAGAATCTTTCTCAAATTTGGTACACAGGTTCCCCTTGTAGTCTAGTTGTGCAAGATACCTTATTCGGTCCGATTCCAAAATCCAATATGTCCATCTGATGGCCATCTTGGATTTCCCCTTGAAACTTTGTTATTGCGATTTCTCAGGAACTACTTCATGGATCTTTGTCAAATTTGGAACACAGGTTCCCCTTGTGATCTAGTTGTGCAAGATACCTTTTTCGTTCCGAATCGAAAATCAAATATGGCCACCAGGCGGCCATCTTGGATCTCCCCATGCAACTTTATCGCGATTTCTCAGGAAGTACTGCATGGATCTTTCTCAAATTTGGTACATAGGTTGCCGTTGGGGTCTAGTTGTGCAAGATACCTTTTCGGATTCGACTCAAAAATTTAATATGGCCACCAGTCAGCCATCTTGGATTTCCCCATGAAACTTTGTCATTTCTCAGAAAGTATTGCATGGATCTTTCTCAAATTCGGTACACAGGTTCGCCTTGGGGTCTAGTTGTGCAAGATACCATTTCTGGTCCGATTCGAAAATCCAATATGGCCACCAGGCGGCCATCTTGGATCTCCCCATGCAACTTTGTTATCGTGATTTCTCAGGAAGTACTGCATGTATCTTTCTCAAATGTGGTACATAGGTTCCCGTTGGGGTCTAGTTGTGCAAAATATCCGATTCGAAAGTCCAATATGGTATCCAGGCGCCCATCTTGGATTTCTCCTTGAAACATAGTTATCGTGAATCATCAGGAACTACTTCATGGATCTTTCTGAAATTTTGTTCACAGGTCCCACATGGGGCCTAGTTGTGCAAGATACACTTTTTGGTCAGATTCGAAAATACAAGTTACGCTTCAAATTAATACGATATTCCCGAGTTGTGACCTTGCATCACACGAGTCGGCGGATCAAACGGTGGGACATATTCTATATAGTGACTATAGTCTATAGAGAATATCCATACCTTCACCTTCCATATCAAGAGGTTCAAATAATTCGGAATTAAAATGTATTTCTTCAAATTTTAATTCAGTTTTCTTTAGTCCAGTGAACTGCCTCACTGTTTCGTCTGCCAACGGGTTGGCTACATGAAGGGACGTCACTCTTGTGACACAACGTTACAACTCGACAACTGTAGACTACTGCGTGTTTCGATCCAAGGGAGATAATCAGGATTCAGACATTTTCGAAGTTTTAACATTACTGTGAGGATCCCTTCATTATTAAGTATTGTACCATCTTACTATTTTCGAGCATGGTATCTTAAAAGAGATATCTCAAACTAGCCCAGTAAACGGAAAAGAATTCGTTCCTAATTATACAATCTTAAGTATGTTTCATAGCTTCATAGTTTCATGCCAAAGGATCGAAGAGATTTATCTTCGCTTCCAGTCCCACGAAGACGAAGGATCATCCGGACATTAACTTTCAGACTAACTTTTCTCTTGTACTATAACAACCGACATAAGTACAGTTTGTAGAAATCTTGAAACTCCTTAAACTTAGAAAGATGATATCTTGTTGTTTTCCAGTGTCCCTTTTTCGATCTTTTTCGCTCAGATTCGAAATTCTGTAAACAAAATTACAAATCAATCGTTTCTTCTTAGTAACAATGGACAAAACGATCCTCTTGTCATTAGCTTACAATTATCGGACAATGGTGGGCGCCAAGATCCTTCAGGATCTCTCGTTATTGTTAAAAATCTCTATTAGTACACCAGCTTGGATATCAAGCTTTTCGTCATCAGTGAACATTGAAGCCTAAAATGGATATCTGATACAAGGCTGTTTTAAACATTGCATTAGCCGAAGAAACTGGTTAAAGGATTTCTACTGTGTGAAACAATGTCCAGTCGGAGACGACCACAATTATCATACACATGGATACTAAAATACTAACAAAGTCCTTCAGTCTTCCTCAAGATATAGCCAGTGGAAATGGCATGATCAACATCAGTTAATTCTGCATTGGCGATATTGGGTCCAGCGCTTTCTGGTCTTGGTAGGCGATGTCCTCCAAATATCCTCCCTACACCTGGAGCTAAACGGCTGAAACTTACCACACAATATGTCTGCGTCAAGCTCTGTTAATTAACCTTGCCTTTCGAGAACAGATTACTATGAGGGAGTTTCTGAGATCCCGTCATGTCCCATGGTTAAGCTTTATCTTACAAACCTATAGTATTATGCAGGCTTGTCCGGGATTTTATCGACAGGATATGCCAAGGCTCATTTTTTCTCAGTAATCTTAGTGCCTCTGCCTCTAGTGGACTAATGAATTGTAAAATGTGACCTCTCACTGAATGCGCAGAGACTCATTATATACGTTTTGACAAAGACGACAAAATTCGCATTGCTGTGCATGCCCGGAGTAAAAGTGGCACAGGACCCTTACAGTGTGTCTCGTCTTCCTTATTTCATGTTTGTTGGTGGAAATATATCAGTTGAAGCCAGACATTAATGCCGGTACGGTACATTCATAAAAAAATCACTGCTGCAGAAATTCCATACCGAGACGAATACTTGCAACTTCCACAAACAGATATTTTCTGAACTTTTTATCGCTTGCTTATTTTGGAGCACACACATCCGTCAAATTGAAGCGATATGCAAGAGGTGTGAAAAATTGACGTCTGGCGACTAAAAAGCAACCATATGACTCTACGACACCTAACATTCAAACCCGAGAATACGGTGGATTTTCGGATGTAGCCTTAGTATCTCAGCCGTGCTTTTATTACAACTGTACATGTGGAGACTATGAATTATCCACACGGCCCATAGCACAGACTTAAACGGAATTAGATACGCTAGCTCGGGATCTGTGATGACAGATCAGCTCAACAACTCATCTGATGTTAATAGATGAGCATCATGGACGTCTGATGGAGTAAACGCCTTAACATGGGGTAAGCTGCTAAATGCAAGAAACCTAAAAAAAATAACCTGTAATGTCCGATAAACAATAAACCTACATATATTTGTCGAGTGACCTGTACAGAAGGCGGGCCTCGGGAACTAACAGTCCACCAGCAGAATCCTACCATATACAGGTAATAAATTTAAAAATAAAAATAAAATAAACCACAACTCTAATTTCCAAAGCTTTGTCCTGACAACCTGTTCCTGGTTGGAAACTCGTGTTGAACCAGACAGCTCCTGAACGATAATTGGTTAGTATATATGTACATCCAGGATCAACCATAAGCACGCGGAGTATATGAACAGGGGAATTCAAGTGGTGTTCCATATTAAAATGATTTGCTTTTTGAATTCTTCGAGAAATATTGGAAACCCTTTCCTGGAATCCTGGATTCGCTGGACAGCAAGAAGACCAAAAACGCTTATGTTGCCAAAATAGTTAATGAAATCAGAATCTTTGTCAGAATCAATCTCAAATGTTCCCAAAGAAACATATCTAGAGAAATTCCATGTATGACTTCATCACTTAGAACAAACGGACTCAAAAAGGTCAAGCTGCCGCGAACTGTCACGAGTCCAAGCCCCAACGGACCTCGCTGAAGAATGCATTTTCTCCTTGCGCTTGAATTGTTTGATTGTTTTTAATTGGGTGCTATTAATGCTGTTACATGAATTATGGACGCAGAAATTATATTATTGACGAGGGATGAATATTGGGTGACGGACTAGATGCTAGGTTTGTCAACAACTCCTCCACAAGCTTCATGTTTCTTTGCGATGGTTGGAATGAGACAGGGTGTTTGTACAAAAATCATTCTGTAAAGTATGAGAGTGTTGAGTGAATTCTCACAAAGAAGCAGTCATGGTGAGATATCCGCCGTACAGACCCGCCGCATTTGGGGGTAGGTTTTTCTTCGTTGTTCGAGAGAAGCTTCTCCAAGTGAGTGGGGATGGAAAACTAACACGAAAATTGAATGGCAGCCATCTCGACTCCTCGAAATTAGCATATGCTATTTCGAACAGAAGACCCATATTGGAGATACTATACATGCAACAACCTTAATTTATTCGAATTATGCGAAGCTCTCTGCATCTGCCACGGTGATTAGTCTCCATCGTCACTAACTTAATATATTGCAAGCATGTAGAGTATTAGATAAATGCGCAATATGTGACCTATTCCAGATATCAGCTAAGTGGATGAGTTGGAGAGGTATGTAAAAGGTGGATAAAGTTGGCGACCGAAAAGCAACCATATCAGTCTACAGAAAAACTTCTCTTGGCACCTCACTTTCGGACTTTAGAATACGGAGGATTCGAGGATGTAGCCTTAGTATCTCACCCGCGCTTTTTTTGCAGCTGTTCATGTGGAAACTTAACCACACGTCTCCACAAGTAACCAGTGTCCAAAGACATCAAACACCATTTAGGCCACTCAGAAGTAGAAGTGTGTGTATCTGTGCACGTAGGTCACATAACAATGTAAATAAGTGATTGTCGGCAGCCATTTTGAAAGGAAAACGGCCGCCATCTCGAAATCCTTCAGTTCTGATGCAACAAGACTGTATTGATCAGCTTCCTTGAGTACGCAAATGTGGGTATAACCGTTTAAATTGGCCTCTTATGTGTCTCAGAAGTGCAGAAATGCGATTTTTTGGTTCTTGATGGCGGCAATTTTGAAATCTAAGATGGCGGCCAAATACGGATTTTCAAGCCGGACTCCCCCTCCAAAACTCAATCATATGTGTTTATCTATCATCCTGCCAAATTTCATGCTTTTATCACAAAGTGCACAATCATTTCGCATATCTGCCGGACTACAGTGCACTGTTAGAATTATCCTCAAAAAGTAGGCCTACAGTTGACCAGGGTTGTTCAGATACATCACTCAGAAATTTAGTTTGGTCAAAATGTTTCATATTCCTGAACTGAATAGTTTTATGAGTAGCAAATTTAATTTTGCGATTTGTCTTGTACACATGGCAGTATGACTACCGTCACAGGATCACCAGAGATTTTAACCAAAAATTGTCTTATACACATGGCAGTATGACTGCAAGTTTTCAATCTATTTCCAAATGTATCTAAAATACATTTAAATGCATAATATTTCCTCTATTTATTTCATCAAAAATCATCAGAAATTTTAATCGAAAGTAGGTCAGCTCATAACTTGCTGGTAACAGTCCCCTAATGCACCATCATGCCAAAAATCAAGGTTCTAATGTCAACGGTTCTCCTTATTCTGCCGATGAAAGGATTCGGATGGGCTGACTCACTCATTACCGGACAATTCGCAAATAGGAGCCTACTTCGTAGGAAAAACACAGACTAAGAAGTGGTCACTGAGGGATAGTTTTAGGACAGCATAGTTTTGAACGTTTTGGGACTGGAGACATGTATGGTCAAGTAAGGTTTTTGGGGGTTTTTTGGTGACCAGTTGGTTGATTTATGAGGTGGGTAAGGTGGAGACTTTCAAAACAGTGTTGCCATTTTTTGGTATCATTTGCAAGTAGATCGAAATTGAAGTCCCGTGTAGGTATTACATCTTTTGATTCCATGTAGACGAGATCCATCATTTGTTCAAAGTCATCAATCCAGCATACTGGAGATCGGATCTGTATAAAAAGCCAATTAGTAGAGATTTTGTTTGCGGTGATTTCGCGGATGAAAGAGCTGAAGCTGCTAATGTTACACGAACGTAGACACACTCCAATGACAATTTATTCAGTGACTTTTTCATTATCTAGCTTTGTTATACCTTAAAATGATCAGGTCTTTACTTTAAATCACAATTCACAAAGTTATAATATATTTTATAGCCAATCACACTATAAAAACAATTTTTTTAGTATCATTTTCTGAAGGTTTTGGTGTATGCCAATAATTTTATGTATGATATATTCCTACGAAGCAGGCTCTCATTTGCAAATTGTCAACTAATGAGTGAGTGAGTGAGGCAGTCCATCCGAATCATTTCGTCGGCAAAATAAGGAGAACCGTTGACATTAGAACCTTGATTTTCCGCATAAACATGCATTAGGAGATTGTTACCAGCAAGTTCTGAGCTGACCTACTATTGATGAAAATTTGACCTACTCGGTAACCTGTAACATTACGCTCGGACCCCCAAGTCATCTAGGTGACCTATAACATTACGGTTGAACTCCCAAGTCATCTTCCTCACCCTACTTCGTAGGCCCTGTGTCGTTAGTCACAATACTCATGTGAATATACAGCTTATCAAAATGAGATAATTTTGAACCTGTTTGAAAAGAAACGGTGGTTCCCAGATGCCAGTGTCCGGTCTCATGTGCTTTATCTAGGGCGGACTCTGATATCAAAGTGGCCCTTTTCAGGTGTCAGTGTCGGGGCTGGGTTGAATCATAGCAAGCGGACCCTAAGATCTGGGGACCACCGTTTCTCTTTAATACACCGAGTTGGGGTTATGGCCACGCCGAAATTGTGTTTTCCTACCTTATAAGTATATATTAGACATGCAAGCTAAACCACACAAAATCAGTGCAGACCCTGTTGGTATACGTTGAAAGCGACGTTAAATCATATTCACTCACTCACTCATGTATTCAGGGACCTTTTTTTAATAGTACGCCAACTACAAGCATCAAATCATACATTCAGCATATATTTGTCGTCCAATTTGTGTTATCCCATAACTCTGATAACCATGTGATTTACGGATACAATTTATACATCATTGTAAAGGCCGTGCACGGGACACTAACATAGAAATATATTAGACTCGTTTACATCGGTGGCACAGGCCACGCACAAATCGTGTTTAAGTAAACAAGGTACACTTTATAAAATTAGTGTCGAAGTTGGAGTGGGGCACATGTACGTATAAATACGAAAATCAGATTTCGCATTCAGTAAATAGCCGGTGTTCACATCGTATTTGTCAATACGAGGTTGACCTTGAATTTGGTTACCGTAAACTGTATAAAAACTAGGTATTCTACTGACTCATGTAAATTACCATAAAATACAAAATAATATTTTATGTTGTAGGGAAAATAATGAGGGTTGGAGTTACAGTACCAAGATAATAATATAAACGCACAAATCATTGTCGTGTGAATCTTATGTCCACATTGGTTGAGCAAAGTTTGGATTATCGTAAAATAGTATCGCGAAGTGTTTATCTGGAAACGATTGGAATGAGTTTCTAGATAATGATATCATAGACTACCCAATTACTGCCTAGTGTATCTATAATGCATATTCTTCGTGCCAATCCGCAAAATAGTTTTTTTTATATAATAGCGTCATCGCATGGTTATAGTATTTTAAAACAATGGTTTGTTCCAACCGAGAAGACAAAGGATTTCACACTACATTCTGATATACAAAGTGCTGGAAAATGGCACAGAGGACCATTACATAGCTGCGAATGTATTTCCACGCGTAAACTTTGCGATTCTATCCTGTTTTCTGTAGTATCAGTACTGTAAAATATTAAATCGGTGAATGCTATTCGTGAATGTCAATTATATTGACCTAAACATACCCGCCGTTCAATCGCCAGTGACATATCCGTAGTATCTGAATATCACGCGTTTATCGAGTTATGAAACAATATTTGGTTGACGGCATCTAATAAGTGTTGGATTTGACGAATGTACTTGGTTAACCTGGCATATACTGAATATAAACTTTGTATACCACCAGGTTTGGCATCGCTTGCGTGATCTACCGCCCATCGCCCATCCCATCGACCCAGTCCAAAAGAGATCTATGTCATTCTCCGGAGTAATACCCATCTCTACTTAGCTCGATTATCGAACTATTAAAACATAAATACAGACAGACGGACAGACAGATATCTCGGTTTTCACGGTATTGGCTATGCGAAATATGACGTGAATTTCCTATTGAAATAGTGTTACAATGACAATATTAGCCGGTTGTTATTAATTTTTCAGAGTTTTGTCCTTCTGAGATGGGTTACCTCTACAACCGGGCCTTGAACTTCTGCTATAAGATCCATTGTCTCAGTCCAACAGTCTATGGTCACGCCCGTGTGGTGTGCCAGGGTGAAGGCGGGGATCTGGTTATCATAGATACGAAGGAGAAATTTGACCATATCGGCTGGACCATCACGCGTCAACCTGTAAGTATCATTGCATGTGTTTTCGCAATCTAATATGTGTTAGGATAATATATCTTCCTACTCAAAATGAGTAAAGTAAGATTAACAGGGTTTCAGGTGCCACCTGCTGTGGAGTACTTGAGCACTCAAGATCCCTAACTATTGAATTTTAGATTCTAGCTAACTTGCAATATGCACCAAACTTAGTTATATATTTTCTGAAAGCTGTTCGTTTATTGAATCGGAAATTTGGTGATAATTTTGATATTATGATTACTACATCTGACGTATTCGGATTTAGAATGAGTAGTTTGTGAACATTTTACCTACTTAACTTATAACTTCGAAATTTCTTATTAACACTATTTTCAATTTCTTACAATGTAGTTTTCTAACCGCCCCAAAAATCTAGCAGTTTCATTTTTTTCCTGGAAATGATTTTATGAGAGCTCAGAGCTCATTCTCTCAGAGTTAATTTGATTAAATCCGAAAAATCAACCCCTTCAACCAAAGCCATGGAGCGAGGCCAAAGACAGAAATAATGAGGCAAACATATGTAGTCCTACATATGGACAGTGTTGTTTTAGTTATAAGAAATGCCGTTTTCGAATTTCATTAATTTGCGCTGAATATCATAGCAGTTAAAGAAGACCAACATAACAAAAAAATGATAAAAGTTTAACAAAGAAAACGATCAAAACTACTTTGGGTTGAGTGAGATGGGATTTTGTTCAGTTTAGGATCTACAAACATAATATGACGGAGCATAAGGTGATATCAATAAATATAAAGCCAGTTCGTTCAATGGTTTATTCTTTCCAATAAGGCCGAGTAGAAAGTATTGTGTACAAATATTTACTGGAAAGATTATGTCACACAAAGTGTCTCTTGTTGTATGAACCACTAGTATGTCGGTAGTATGGTGGTAGTGATGGCTAATTATAATCGGGAGATATCGCGGATTTCGTTGAAGAGATTGATGCCGTATTAAAGTAAAGATTTTTCTTCAATGACAGTTTCTCCCACAAAATACAACGGATTTCTGATTGGGGCTACAGACGTAGGATACACTACCAAGGACTGGCACTGGTACAACGGTGAGCAGGTTAACCAAAATAATTGGAATTGGTGTCCGGACCAACTAACCGGTTTAAGCTATAACTACATCGCCATGTTCGTATCCAACGTGTATCCCCCTGCATGTGTGAAAGATGCAAAAGCAAACAAGAAACATTTTGTTTGTGAGCGTCATATATAACTGCAGATACTTTTACAATTCGAGATGCTGGATCTTGAATGCAACGAGAACACAGGTTTACACGGAAGATGACGTGATCAATGAACTTCAACCACGTGAGCTCTAAATGAGTTGTTGATCTATGAAACACTAAACATTGAAAATGAACAAACACTGCCTGATAGTAACTTCACCTCCGATTTCTCATCAGTATGCGCCTTGAAGTAGTGAACGTGGACCCTATTTATGCTGCTCCGTCTATTGTCGGCCTAACATATTAAACTCATAATACGACAAATCACAATTCCTTTCCTAGCTATATGTATGAGTATCGGTGGAGATGTGCTACAAGTTCTCCATTATATCCGAAAGAAAATGGCAACTGCTCCTAGTCTTTTAGGTAGATACATTGTAAACCGCGCCTATGTGTTCCGTTTCAATCTAAGAAAAGGCCATGAAAAATACACTCTGTTAAAGTGATCGTAAACTCTCAAGTAAAGTTTCCATCAAATGAAAGACCAATGGAAACAGTGTCTGAAAATATTTTTTGTCATTTTTTACGATTTTTTTTTATACAGAGTAAACCGCAAAGAAAGCATGGGATTCTATGTTGGTCTGTTGCGATCATATCTTTGTCGGGTGACGTCACACTGCCCTAATACATATATTTTAAACGTTGTATGCACTTTCTAATGCTTGACTCAAGCTTAAGGTGTGTATACTTTGAGTTTCAACACAGACCTACTGTTCCAATGTGCATGTTTCACCAAAATCGAGGAAATTAAATGCCCGATTCAAATTGTCTTGGTACTTATGAGTTACCATACAAAAAGTTGGGTACTTTTTACCCGGTTAGAAAAAAGTCGCATAAATGAAGAAAAACTATATTTGGATACAAAATTTGTCTTTCATTTGACCTTCACTTTGTCGGAGGGTTTACTATCACTTTAACCTGATGCGAAACATTCTCTTTTGTATAGTCAGCTGTGCTATCGTATAATTATGCTTCATGTATACATATTTGGTGCAATAGCAAGCGTCAGATCCGACATTCAATATTCAGCCATCGTCCATAAAAGAATTTCCGTGACAATAAACCGAAGACCTATTTCGAATGATCAATTCCAAATGTTTATGAAATAAAAAATTATACAAAAATCTCAAGATAGCTTCCGTCAAGAGAAGCGTCCTACCATTGATATTTTGGTGAGGAAATTAAGTTGCGCATTGAAAATAATAATAATTAATAATATAGATGCATAAGTAATTTCGCTTGACACGTAAAACAGAGAAAGCACTAACTACTCAAGAAACTCTGTTGACCGTGTGATCAACAATAAAAATATATGTTGTTTTCAAAAATGCTCAGTTGTTCGTGTTTCTAATGAAGTCGAGTGAAGTCTAACCCAAATATATTGTGGGTGCTAAAACTGTCTATTTTGGCGTGAATCAGTCCCCAAACCTAAATAGCTTAAGCTGAATTTTAAGGCAGGCGGGCGAAGTTATCAATCTTACAGATGGGTCGGTGACAATGTCCCTCCTATGATCGATTAGCATATATGGTTTACCTAATGACATCCATGAGAGTTATCTCGTATTCAAATGCTGGTCCACCATGGAGTTGAAAGTTTGACCACCACCAATATCTCAGCGAGGAGTTAATAAGTTTGCATGGCAATATGTAACTTATCTCTCAGAGAAAATTTTGATGGATAATATCCAATGAACATTTTCGTTGAATAGTTAGCTGTATCATGCAACGGTGGTGGGTATATATTGCACGGCGTATTCAGAGTAGGACTTTCACCGACTGCCAGCTCGACTACGTTGTGCCCAGATTACCCCCAAAGAGCAGAAGTGATACTAGGGCGTGCAAAGCAAAGGTAAGGTAGATAGATTAACTCTATCTAACCTGGGCGATTTGGAACCTGTCCAGGCCTGGGGGTATTCAAGTAATATTATTATATTTATTAGAGTGCCACCCTATATAAATTTTAATGAGACAAAACTGCATATTCCCCGGTCACGTGAGTGTATATTGCCTGCTGAAACTGCATATTCCATCCCCCACCCCGGGAATATACATTAAAGGGAGATAATTACAACAGAGGTCGCCCCGTTCTCTCGGTCGCTCCGCAAACAGCCGATCACGAAGCAGTTCGTCGAGCTGATTTAGCTGCAGAACAGAACAGAAATAAATTCTCTCCTCCCATCTAATTGTAAGTAGAATCGTACCCAAGCACATTATTGAAGTAACTAACACGCGTCATCGAACAACTATACGTGCGTTGCGAGATTTACACGATCGTAGTGAAGCAGCTCCGAATTAGTGAAATCTCGTGCATGAAAAATAATGTTGCTGGCGATTGCCCACTGAAAACAACTCAGAAGGATTGCGCTCTTCCAAAATAAACATATAACATTATTTTGCTCGAGAGATAATAGATTAGCGCAGAGTTAAGTTGATAAATATAATAATGAAATTATTGCCTTGTTGTGAGGGGAATTTGCAGGTTTTTTGCCCCTCGACTGTGCATATTCACATCCTCGGGGCAACAAAACTGCATATTCCCCTCAAAACAAGTCAGTATTTTAATATGATCGTCTCAAATGTGGAGACAAATGCACGAGTCTCGGAAATGAGCAAAGATTTCTACCGCGTTAAATTTTACCCGTGGGACCCGGTGGGTCGTGAGCATGTTGATGCACGAATATTGTACACTTGTTGGTCTGTTCTATATTTTGTCCCACGGGCATAATTTTACGGGGTTGTAATCTGTTCCACTTTCCCGAGACTCGTACATTTGTCTCCTCGTCCGAGAGAATGAAAACATTAAATGGTTGTCCTGTTGACGGGTCTCATTCATTATGGTCTCTGTCGCAATTCGAGTGTTTATGACTAATAATATTGGTGGCTTTCCAACCCAGAGAGACCATAGGTTACGATAGTGGGGATTGGGGTGAGTGGATGTAATTTTCTAGTCCATTTTCAGCGATGATTATGTGCTTCTGTGAATCGTGAAAAATCACACGGCATGACTCTGATAATATATTCAGAGTCATCTTACTTGACTAGGCCTGGCGAGCCCAATTCGTCTCCTAAATGTGTTTCTAATCCCTCGCACTAAGGGCTTAAACTCACCACACCATACCTTCGGGTTTTGCTCTACAAAAAAATGTAACAAATCCAAGATGACCACTGTTATGACGTCACAGTGATGTCATTTTCAAGAAATGCATTTTTGGCCTTTTTTTATTAGAGTTTTCGAGTTTTTTATTGATGTGTTTTTTTTTCGCAAAAACCGCAGAAGAAATTAGTAAATGATGTGAAATAAAGCAGAAATTTTAAAGGAATTGACGAAAACGTCACTTATCCGGTACCCCACATCGTCGCCATTTTAAATTTACCCAAGATGCTCTCCTTTGTCGTCCTGGAGATAGCGTAAAAAGTTTGGTAGGGCACTATGATGGCCCCAAGACCTCGCAGATTCAATCAAAGGATATCCGCCCTGGATACTCACCAGATAGTAGTTTTGCGAGAGTCAGAGATCAAAGTGTTCCAGTGCTTTTTATTAATATCCCAATCAGCTGAAACTGTTTTTCTTGTGAGTTATAAATAACATACAATACATATTGGAAATATACATATATAGAATACATCAATAGCATATTGATTCGAGTATAGAATACCTTCCCAGCACATGATCTTTTTTTCATTTTGCATCTGTCTCACATGGCAGTGTGACTAACGTCACAGGACCTACGAAGTAGGTTTTGATATGATTTAAATGACTGTGTACCTTGACCTAAGACATGTTTTTGTCAATTTCGAGGATTATAGGTCACCTACGTAGGTCAAATTTCCATCAAAAGTAGGTCAGCTCAGAACTTGCTGGTAACAGTCCCCTAATGCACGTTCATGTCAAAAATCAAGGTTCTAATGTCAGCGGTTCGTAGGAATCCGGGTAGGCGGCCGAGAGATGATTTGGGGGCCGTCTATCTAGAAATACGGGAGACGATCGAGAGATGACTTGGGGCCCTCTGTCTAGAAATAACCTGAAATCCTCTAAAAAATTCGAGGTTTATAGATCACTTAAATAGGTCAGCTCAGAAGTTGCTGGTAACAGTCCCTAATACACGTTCATGCCAAAAATGAAGATTCTAATGTCAACGGTTCTCTTTATTTTACCGACGAAAGGATTCGGATGGACTGACTCATTCACTCATTACCGGACAATTTGAAAATGAGAGCCTACTTCGTAGGAATATGGCTCAGCAAATTCGTAAATAATTATTTTATGTGAATTAAACTAATTGTAGACAATAAGGGAATCGCAGCATTTCTAAGTTACCCAAGATGTTGAGCATGTATGATTCTGCAAATACGGATCCACCAAGGCCCAATACCAGTTTCACAGTCTCAGAGTTGTGTCAGATTTTAATGTTGTCTTGTGCAAGTATTTTACGCGACACAAAGCTTTAATGCAGTGCATTTGGTTATCTTCGTCATATCATGCAAGTAACCCCCATATACAATAAGAACAATGACATACTTATGATAAACAATCCAAATACACAGCATGAATACTTTCTAGGACGCTTTAAAATTTGAATATCATCATCTGTTTAACCGTAAATTTATCCGGCATGAGACGATAACTTTTCGTTGTATCCGTAGAAAGAAGAGAACACGGGAGCTTTCAAAGCCTAATTACGTAATTGTTCAAGCAGATCGCGATGGGAAAATTTGAAATGACCTCTATGGGCTTGAAGCTGAGAAGGTAAGTGTGTTTATGTTTTTCTTCTGAGTTTTGTTTGTATTCACCAAAACGTGTCTAAAATTATTTTACTTCACATCAAGTATTTATTTCCTAATTTGATGAGCATTTTTGTGGAGGAAAATTGCGACAAGCCATTGTAAAGTGGTTTACAATTCTAGGTAGAGGTTGACCTAAAGATATGGTGTGTACATTTTCAGCTCCCTAGACAAAAGCAAAAAAAATTATTCGGATTAGTGGAGCGGAATCCGGAATTATAGATCTGTCAGTGATCAGAGGTTTTGAGGCTTAGATTTTTCTGAATGTACATGTAATATCCCATACAAAGATTGTGTGGAAAATGGTGATTTTTATCGACGTGTCACGATTATTTCGCTAACTCAACCCGCTAATATAGACGACATCCGTCCGGTGAATGTCATAACTATAAATGTGCTTTGTCTCATTCCAGCACTGCCAAAAATACCCTACTTATTTAAGATAATGCCCTAAAATGTCTTGAAATAAGATAAATTTTACTCAAACTAAGTTAAATTTTAAGGAAAAATTTAAGATTTTTTTTCTTGTTTGAGTAAAATTTGGAGTGGGATAGGTATATTTTACTTAAACAAGAAACAATTAAGAATTTTTCTTAAAACAAGATTTTTTTAAAGAAAAATTAAGAATTTTTTCTTGCCTAAGTAAAATATATTTACCCCACTCCAAATTTTACTTAAACAAGAAAAAAATCTAAAAAAAATTCTTAAAATTTAACTTATTTTGAGTAAAATTATCTTATTTCAAGAATTTGTTTTGGCAGTGAGGTTATCGCAACGGTGTTGGGAATAGCCCAATGCCGCGTGAATGTGGTGATTTGTAGGCTTTCGGAAATTATAAAGTTTGCTATAAAATATTACGGATGAGCCAATTTTTTGCAAAAAAAGAATGGTATGTGGAAATAGTATATGCATTACATTATGGTATTTATACTACATTCCGTAACCTACATGTACTTTGTTCTTTCACAACATCCGAAATTCAAAGTTTTGAAGTTAACAGCTAGTTTTTACAATTACACATGCTATTCATGAGGTCAATATCGCCGAGTTCGTTAGTAATTAATAACAAAATTAACAAAATTTAACAAAAACAAGAAAGAAAATAACCTGCGACACCCATAGAATGCGACACCCTCAAAATAAAAGAATGATATAATGAAGTGAGTGAGTGAGTGAGTGAGTGAATAGGATTTAACGTCGTTTTGGACATTTTATCAGTCATATCACATGCCTAAATGTGTCAGAACACGAGAGTGTCCACAGTTCCTATATCCTGGACACTGATCAGCCCAGCCAGTACAGCACCCGGCCATCCATCGGACCTCCAACGTTGCTTAACTTCCGTGACCTGGCGAGAACCGGTGTGTCCAACGTGATACGCCGTACAAGCGATGTATTACAGGTCAAAACGACATTAGCACGATAAACTGATCAGGTCTTGTCTGGTCCTATTCTTCTCATTACTCGCTGCTGGGAACATTTTCAACAAATGAACTGACATTTAACATAATTATTAATGTTCTAAAAATATCTGAAACATCAGTTCATCTAGTCACTCTCTGACTCGGCTAACCTATTCATAATCGCACAGCAGTCGTTCTCCAGTGCAGATGGAACTAAAAATGAGCAGCGCCTGAACACAAATAAAAAAAAACGATTCTCTTGGCGAATGAACAAGATTGTCTACTTGGGAACGAATGTTTTTACATTTCTGTATTCGTTTTACGCGATATGGAAAATGAAAAGCGTAGAATCGTTTCCTTTTTCACTTTGTTTTACTCGTCCGATACAAAGACGTAATTATATTTATTCTCTTCATACAACGTGTATATGGCAGCTACATGTCAATCAATTAAGTCAATATCAGCTTGTTGCGAGGTTCTCCTCTCAGTAGAAGAAGAAATAACTAAAAAAATATTGAACGGAACAATATACTTCACGATAGCCACTTGTCAATTGATTATGTCAACAGCAGTTTGTGGAGCGGTGCCATTCTGATGTGTTCAAAAAGAATCGATCTTAATACGCCTGTTTTTTTTAATTAGTTGCACAGAAGATTGATTTGCTAATAAGCATAGACTGTAGTTTCCAGGGAACATGTTTACGCATCCCCTGACGCAATATCTGATAGCTTGCAAGCCATTATTCGAGGAATAATTTGCTCATGCATGAATGCACTCGGTGATACTTCGATTCCCGGAAAACTTATACAATATGTATGAGACAAAAGCAAACAAGAAAATATACTCCAGTGAGAACTTTTTTTATACAAGTCCGCACGCCTGCGTTCAAAAAATACACGAAATCCAGATGCATTTCGATTCCACACGAGCAAGTTTGGTGGCATCATTAATTCTCCACCTCCTTCACTCGAAACGGGGGGAATTGGCCGGTTGGGTTATTACATGGCCTTCAGCTGGTTAAAATAATTGTCGGGACAATATAACATCACTAGTAAAACTCAGAGATCGACAATTCCAAAATGAGTACCGTTCTGTATCTCATCTGTGGACTATCTCTGACCACAACAGTTGCATTTGCTGATGGGTTCCGTACGAAGCAACTGCTGTCCAAGTCCGTTGGAGAATTCAGTGAGAGAATCCTACCTGACGTCATCCGTCAAAGAACAAACGGCACGTCTCTCTATTGCCAGATGCTCTGCTTACTCGATGAAGAATGTATGTCTTTCTTTCACAACAGCATTACCGGAATATGTCAGACTCATGGTGTAGTTTTCTTCAACCCAGATGACGGCCAGCTGTCACCAGGAAGTAGATATTACAGACAAGTTCAAGGTATGTGGTGAAAAACCTAAATGAAATGCATTAAGTAGAAACTTACTTTGGGATCTAAAGCTGACCACACGTTTGCAATTTATGTCTGGTAAATATCACTCATTTTAAATATTTTTCTTTGGTTGAAATCCCGTAGACAGATTATTGGGCGTCTATCTCTGTGCTGCTCATCGGATAGGGAAACAATGGTATTACTTTGTCTAAGAGAAGATATAGTTTGATAAGTTCTACATTTGTTCTCCAGCCTCAATAATCTTTCATATTCAACAAAAAGGATTCAATTTGTGCTGTTTGAGGCAACATCTCACATATTATAGACTTTCAGGGCACAATTAACCATAGCTTGGTTGTGGATCGAGCTTATATCTGACTCGATACGACCTATGTTACAATCCGTGCTTGCCTTTTCCCACTTTCCCGCTCGACTCCTCACCTTTCCTGTTCTAATTTTTGTTCAATGTTATGTTATCTTTATCCATATTATTCGATCCGGACTATATCATATCCAGACGAGGGTAATTGCGGCTTCCGCCACATCTCTCCCAAAACCTAAAGCTCCAAGAAGAAAGTTATAGCACTGTAGTCCCAACCTCTGCTAGATTGTACTCTAGTTGTTATATTTTACTAGACAACGGTCCTAAATGTTGCTTAAACCTATCTGAGCTCGTGGGCATTATGCCCCCAATACCAAACTTGTCACCGCAGATCCAGAGCAAAGAATGCTGAAACTTCCTGGCTTTTCCGTGAATCATATTTGCGTCGTTTTTAAGCTACTTACATAATCATAGGTGCAAAGAATCATTTGTAAATTCAAAATGGCGCACCGAGATGTCTTCGGAAAGTCGCATCTTTTCTGACATTTACTTTTGTCTCAAATGACATCAAAGATATTTATTTTGCCAAAACAAATTATTCTTTTTTTATATTGATTACTTTTTGGCAGAAAATATTGAAAAAACAAATCTTGCAGGAAACTAGCCTATGTTTATGTATTACTATGATTGTCTTTTTGAATTTGGCGCTAATACTGTTATATGGAATATGGAATAGGTCTTTGGATTATGGACACGAATATTCTTTAATGGACGACGGCTGAATTATGAGTGACGGACAAGACGCGTGTACTTGGAAAGTAAAATGAAGCAGCAGATGATTGTATGTAATATATGGCGCCGATCCATTGTAGCTAACAGTTTTGGGGGCAACAATGCATGTGACGATTTGCATGCCATAAATGTCAGTTCCACAATGTGTAATTTTGGTCAAATTTATTCGATAACCATTATGAGGAATTCTCCTCCAAGAATGAAAGTATACATTCAATAATATTAAGGATTCAAATTTTGCAAATGATATAATTCCGATGACGTCATCATTTAGCGAGTCCGTATTGAGTCCATGTCATTTAGGGGGCTATATTCCTCGTCTGGAGCTGGAGATACATACGCCATTCAGAAGCCATTCATTGTGGGTGTGACATATATCTATTTTTAAACGAAACCGAAGAAGCGGAGAGGCCACGCTAGAATTTTTCCTACCTTATGAGCATTTGACATGCACATGTAAAGGCTTTGCAAGGGACTTTGACATATAACTATTTTGTTCTGGCTCCCAGAAAGTGGGACTGACCACACTCAAATTGTGTCTTAAGTATTTACGATAGTTGATATAAAATTAGTGCCGAAATTGGGGCACATGTAAATGTATGCCGAGGCATCAGATCTCATCATTCAGAAGACAGCCGTCGTCCACATTGTGTTTGTCAATACGTGATTGGACTTGAATTGAATAAACGCAAACTGTATAGAACCTATCCATTCTATGATGGGACTAATATTTAAGACATATAGAATACCATAAAATATATAAGAATACGTGAATGTTGCATTGCGGAAAAAATATTGCGGGCAAAAATTAAAGTACACCGCGATAATAATATAAACGTCGAATTGAGTGCCGTGTGAATCTTAGATCCACATTGGTTGGCCAATGTGTCTATGTCTAGCCTTGAAGTGTTTATCTGGAATCGATTGGGATGGGTTTGCAGAATGTGATACCGTAAATTACCAAAACATTGTTCCGATTATATACGATGCAAATTGATCTTTTTTCTATATATTCCAATCGTTTAAACGGGGAATGTTTTATATAATAATAGTGTTGTCGCATGGTTCGTGTTTTTCAAACATTGAGTTAATCCCAACAAGATTAACCCGACATTCTGATATACATTGAGCTGGAAAAGGGCGAATGTATTTCCACACGTAAAGACTAAAATTTACTGTACATCGTATAGTCCATGAGCCAGACCAGATATCGGTACCACCTGGGGTGGCAAATTCTCATTATGTTTTTTTGGAAGCCCTATATCCATAGATAATAAAAAAACTTTGAAAGCAATCCGGAACTCACAGCTTAATGGTAGTAATCACCTCTTAAAGATGGACACCCGAGTCCAATCTGAGGGACAAGATTTGGGGGTAGGGGAAATATAAAGTTAAATAACTTTGCAAGTAATGGTGATATAGTGACATTTGGCCACTCGAAATGTTGGTAATCTGATCCTCTATATGTTGGTATCAGTTATATGCTAATATGTCAATTAAGTAGGTCACCATAGGTCAAAAGGTCACGGAATCTGAACCCTGACTAAAACGTGAAAACTCGCTGCAGATACCATACTAATGGGACTTTCTTAATCTAAATGGGTTCAAATGGAAGCCAAGAAGTACTGAAGTCTATAATAAGTCTAAACAAGTTGAGTTTATTATTATTGAGACTGTGGCACAGAACTGTTTTTGACGCATTTTCAAAAATGGTCTTTTTATTGCGCTAAAAACAGGTCAAATTGTATGAAGTTGGACAGCTTGAAATTAGTTGCATATTTTGACAAGTAACTACTCCAAATGCTAATGGTCATGTCTTAGGTCTATTCAGGGATTAGTTAAGCTACATTTCGAGGTAATTAGGTCACCAGAGGTCAAGGTCAAAGATTGTCAATTATTAATTTTCTACAGTTTTACTTTGGGACTTTCATATTACAATGTATTTACATTGCAACCAGTTTCAAGTATAGAGCATCAGAGCCATCGCTGGTGCACCCTGTACCGTATAGCCCGTAGAGCATAGGGTACACCAGGATGCGAGTGCACCGTTTATGGGTGTCCGCAGGGGTCAACGGTCAATCGTCCTCAAAACCCCCTTTATCGCTCGTTAAGGCGCTGAGACCGGCGTTAAGGCGTAAAGATAGGGCGTTAAGGCGTTGAGATGGGCCTTGGCGGCGTCACTGCATTTTGATGTATTGATGGCAATTCCATGAAAATCAGAACTTCTGAGCTAGTTCACCAGGGCGTTGAAGCGTTAAGCTAAGCGTTCATGGGCGTCACTGTCTATCAATGCAAGCGTATTGCTTATCAGTTTTCTTCATCCATAATATTCGTTGTAAAGTCGTCATCTAAAGAATGACGTATCTCAGTCACGCTTTGATTGTGTCTGTTCATATGAGTACCTTGAGGATCTTGAAGTACATGGGTTCATACGGCCCCTAGCCCCGGGTTAAGCGGAATTAGACACAAGTTACGGAACGTAACGCCATAGATCTTGCACGCTACGCTCGTATACTGATGAGAGTCCATCGACTGATACCGAAGCAGAGATTGCTGAGAGTCTATCCACTGACACCGAAACAGAGATTGCTGAGAGTCTATCTAGTGATACGAAAAGCTTGACCTCAGACAGTCAGCGTACGTCCGAGGAAAGTGAGGCAGAACCTACCTTCTGGGATCGTATTGTGAGAGCAGCTATCAATACCCACGCTGCAGCAATCGAGGACGCCGGACAGGATAACTTACAACAGCCAAATGCGCCCCGGCATCAGGAAAACAGCCATGGCGATCTATGAACAGTATACCTTATTATCGCTTGAAATGAAAGGCGACCCCACTCACAGGTCCATCATGAAAACCAAGCGTCACTTGGAAGAGGATATGGGGCAGTGAGTTTACGAGTAGTAGCCAAAGTGGACATTTTGGGAGTTTGAAGGAAGGTGTTTGGGGTAGAAATGGATCATTCTGGTTCCGAATGCGTCGTTTGAAGTGGCATCTTGTAGCAACACCCACCAACGCCAAGCTCAACGCTTCAACACCCTGGTGAATTAGCCCAAAAGCTGTGATTTTCATGAAATTGTCACTAATTCATTGGAAAAGCAGTGACGCCCGTCAACGCCCGTCATTACGCCTTAACGCCCTAGCATAACACCTTGACGCCATGCTATAGATGGGAGAGAGAACAACAACAAGGATGACAGATGAGAGAACAACAACAGCAACAACAACAACTTATTCTCCCCAATGTTTATTCTCCCAAATGTTACATCATACCCGGCATGTTTACAATTCAAGAAGACTCTTATCCGATCAGAGGCCGCCATTAGGCGCTGCATCTGTCATATTCTCGGCTGCTCTTGTCCAATCATAAGCCGTTCCATCTTTGCTCGGTGTGACCTAAGCATCATCGGGCAGTTCAGGATACCACTGAGGCAGCATGTCCTGAAAGAGTTCTTTGCTCATTCTCATCGCATTTTCCAGTGCCTCGGTGGGTGGTAGCCCCATATCCTCTTCCAAGTGACGCTTGGTCTTCATGATGGACCTGTACGTGGGGTCGCCTTTCATTTCAAGCGGTATACTCTTCATAAATCGCCATGGCTGTTCTCTTGATGCAGGGGCGTATTTGGGTGTATGTCTGTTGTAAGTTAATCCTGTCCGGCGTCCTCGATTGCTGCAGCGTGAATATTGATAGCTGCTCTCACAATACGATCCCAGAAGGTAGGTACTGCCTCACTTTCCTCGGACGTAGGCTGACTATCTGAGGTCAAGCTCTCCATATCACTAGATAGAATCTCAGCAATCTCTGTTTCGGTATCAGTCGATGGACTCTCATCAGTCTCTGTATCGGCTTCTTGTGCCTCGGAGTCTTCAATCCCATGTATATTTTCTCGTGTCGCATCATATCTTAACGTCTGGTGAACGTGCGTTCGCACTTAGAGCAAGTATACGCCATGTTGATGGTTAAATGTCGACTGTGCGTGTTTTGGGAATAAACTTGCTTTTATAGACGGTAACTCTCATCAACGCTTAGCTTAACGCTTCAACGCCCTGGTGAACAAGCTCAGAAACTCTGATGGAATTGCCACCAATACATCGAAATGCAGTGACGCCTGTCAAAGCCCGTTGTTACGACTTAACGCCCGTCTCAATGCCTTAACGCCCTATCTTTACGACTTAACGCCCGTCTCAGCGCCTTAACGAGTGATAAAGGGGATTTGGAGGACGACTGACCTTTGACCCCTGCGCACACTCATACCTGGTGCACTCGCACTCTGGTTTACCCTATGCCCTACGGGCTATACGGTACAGGGTGCAACAGCGATATCTCTGATGCTCTTGAAAAGTCCCAAGTAAAAATGTAGAAAATTAATAATTGACAATCTTTGACCTTGACCTCTGGTGACCTAATTTCCTCGAAATGTAGCTTAACTAATCCCTGAATAGACCTAAGACAAGACCATTAGCATTTGGAGTAGTGATTTGTCAAAATATGCAACTAATTTCAAGCTGTCCAACTTCATACAATTTGACCTGTTTTTAGCGCAATAAAAAGACCATTTTTGAAAATGCGTCAAAAACAGTTCTGTGCCACAGTCTAAATAATAATAAACTCCACTTGTTCAGACTTATTATAGACTTGGGTACTTCTTGGCTTCCATTTGAACCCATTTAGGTTCAGAAAGTCCCACTGGACTGGTATGGTATCTGCAGCTAGTTTTTTTACAGGTTGTCACGTTTTAGACAGGGGTCAGATTTCGTGACCTTTTGACCTATGGTGACCTACATAATTGACATATTAGCATATAACAGATACCAACATATAGAGGATCAGATTACCAACATTTCGAGTCACCATTATTTGCAAAAATATTCAACTTTATATTTCTCCTACCCCCAAATCTGGTCCCTCAGATTCCGGATTGCTTTCAAAGTTTTTTTTTTGCATCTACGGATATAGGACTTTCAAAAAAACATAATGAGAATTTGCCACCTCAGGTGGTACCAATTGATGTAATGTTGGGGTCTGGCTCATGGACTAGTATCCTTTAATCTGTTTCCCGTAGTATCAATTTTCTAAATTATTGAATCGGTAAATGTTAGACTTGAATAGGAATTTTATAGACACATACATGTCCGCGTAGCCGGCCATTTCATCGCGAGTGCCGTATAAATTGTATCTCTACGTTGCGCGTTTATCGAGTTATGTGACAGCAATATTTGGATGGCGGCTACTTAACGAATTTATGATATGACTTCGGTACTTGGTTATATAACCTGGCATACTGAATGCACCTTCTGTATACATATACATCACCGGGTTCTGCGCTGTTTTGTTTCTATCGCCCATCTCTCACCTGCTGGATTCAGTCCAAAATAGATCTATATTACGCTCTGGAGCAATAAGAATATCTTCATAGCCTGATTATCTAGCTATTAAAGCATCGACAGACTGACAGACACACGTTACGGTTTTCATGATAGAGATATGAGCTATTCAGAATATAAAGAGAATTTCCCACTGCAATATCATTAGAATGAAAATATTAGCCGTTATTAATATTGTTTTCAGAGTTTTGTCCTTCTGACATGGGCTACATCTACAACCGTGCCTTGGACTTCTGTTACAAGTTCCATTATCTCAATCCGGGTGACTATGACCACGCGCGTGAGGTGTGCCAGGGTGAAGGCGCGGATTTGTCTATCTTAAATACGAAGGAGAAATGTGACCATATCGGTTGGACCATCTGGGCGTCAACTTGTAAGTATCATGTAATGTGTTTCCGCAATCCAACGTGTTAATTCATAATTGCAAGCTTAGAGTCTCTCCTCTCCAGTAGGCAAACCTTTTGTAACTAATAGTAAGATTCTTTAGACTAAAATTGCACCTAAGGGAACATGTATTCCCAAAGTGACCTCATCTGAAGAACGAATCGATATAGTATTAAAGAAATGTGCATAATTTATTGTTGGTCAATGGTGGGTTACAATCCCTAATGGTGTAAGCCGATCATGCTCATTTTGACTCTAGCTGGGTTACAACCCCTAATGGAGTTAATAGATCATGCTCATTTTTAAAGGCACAAAGGTGCTCAAACTTTGGGTAATAGCTTGTTAGGTTAAGATTGGTCAAATTGTGAAATAAATAAAAGGAGGGCAACATAATATTTGTAGTAATATGGCGTAATGTATATATGTACCCTGTATCGTTGGATTAGTAGATCATAAGTCCGTTTACATGTTTAAATCTCATTAGACGGATTTCCTAAAGTTAAATATTCTTTAAATTACAATATGAAACAAAATTTATAAAACTTTCGCGGAATATGAAATAAAAGTGTGGAGTCACCATACGTTTCTTAAATGACAGTAGTTCATTGGATAAAAAGGAGCCTGTTCAGCCCTGTTCAGGAGGTGATAGAGGTGGCGAATAGCGGCAGAAGTGAGAAAATAGTCTTGTGGATCATCCGCAATGCATAAGTGAGGCTGTCTATTTGCTGGAATTGAATTGGTATGAATTTTGGGGGCAACAAAAGCATAATCTTTAGTCCAAGATATCCCCTTCACCGCCCGACCATTGGTGCTCCCTTCGCCACCCGACTATTGGCGCCCACTTCGACACCCGACTATTGGTACCCCCTTCGCAGCCCGACCATTGGTGCCCCATCTTGACCATTGGTGCCCCCTTCGCTACCCTACCGTTGGTGCCCCCTTCGCCACCCGACCATTGGTGCCTCCTTCGCCAGTCAACCATTGGTGCCCCATTCGCCACTGGACCATTGGTGCCCCCTTCGCCACCCAACCATTGGTGCCTCCTTCGCCACCCGAATATTAGATATGCCAGGCCCACCTTTTCGTCGGAAATATTTCACTTCGGAGAGAATATGAATAGGTATAAATGGTTCAGTTCTGGCATATGTGAATATTTTGTTTATTTTTATCCAAATGTGAGGTGTCTGGATTGTTAGAAAATTCAGCTTGTTCTGAATAGTTTCAAAAATCCCGAGACAAAGGCACATGAGCATGAGACAAAGAGAGAGAATTAAGGCTTAAAGTCGCGCGTGACCTACTCACTTCACAAGCATTACTCACAGGAACAAGTGAAAGCTTTTCATTTATGAATTCTGATCACTACATATTTTAATTTAAATCGAGCGGGTTGGGAAAATATGTTCCACAAATCTTACAACGTCAAAGTGTCTAATCAACAATATTTTGAAATTATTACAATTTAGTTTTCTAACCAAAGAGCGAGCATCTTTTTTTAATTGTGTGCTGCATGTTATTACAGTTGAGATTTTAACAACTTTAACGAAAAAAAAAAAAAAAAAAAGACTTACAAAAAAAACTGGAAAACTAAGTTGGTGTGCGTGAGGGGCTATTTTGTTCAGTTTATGATCCGTGAAGATGAACGAATACCATAAGGTGGTTCCGATACATAATAATGCGTTCGTTAGTAGTATATAAAACCCCGGAGCCCTCTACTTTCACCCGGATGTAGTGACGTCACGGGGAGGATTTGAGGAGGAACTAGTAGCGCCATCTATACACTCTGGACGCAAGGGAGACAACTCGATCCGCCAGAGTTTGGCCGCCATCTTGAATTTTGTGGAAAAGGGGATGTATTCCTCCGCGGTGATGCGGTCTGGCGGTGATGCGGTCGCGGAAGAAAGCTTCCGCGGAGAAAAAGTAGTCCCTAGACTTGAAATACGCTGCATGGTCCGATTGGGTCGAGTGAGGTATCAAAGTGAAGCATTCGTGAAGCGGCATCTGATGGGCTGGGTGAGGGGTTGAGATATCGGCATTCTGCGCATGCGCGGTGGCCAAAGGGTATGAAAATAGACGTTTTGGAGCTAGGGGAGCCCCTAATGGGCCGATGGAGTTGTATGAGGTATCAAAGTGAAGCATTCATGAAGGGGCATGGGACTTGACTAGTGGCTCGGGCGTTGTCACCATTCTGCGCATGCGCGGTGGCCAAAGGGTATGGAAATTAGACGTTTTGGAGCTAGGGAAGTCCCTAATGGACCAATGGAGTTGTATGAGGTATCAATGTGAAGCATTCGTAAAGGGGCATCTGATGGGCTGGGTGTGGGGTTGAAATATCGGCATTCTATACATGCGCGGTGGCCAAAGGGTATGGAAATAGACGTTTTGGGATCTAGGGGAGTCCGTAATGGGCCGATGGAGTCGTATGAGGTATCAAAGTGAAGCATTCATGAAGGGGCATCTGATGGGCTGGGTGTGGGGTTCAAATATCGGCATTCTCCGCATGCGCGGTGGCCAAAAGGTATGGAAATAGACGTTTTGGAGCTAGGGGAGTCCCTAATGGACCAATGGAGTTGTATGAGGTATCAATGTGAAGGATTCGTGAAGGGGACTCTGATGGGCTGGGTGTGGGGTTGAAATATCGGCATTCTGCGCATGCGCGATGGCCAAAGGGTATGGAAATAGACGTTTTGGGATCTAGGGGAGCCACTAATGGGCCGATGGAGTTGTATGAGGTATCCATGTGAAGCCTATGTAAAGGGGCATCCAGTCATGGGTGGGTGCATGTAAAAGTTTTCCTGAAAAAAAACACCGGAACACGGACTTTATCGAAAAATCCGGGAAAATGCCTATATGGGGTACGGGGCTCGCCTATCAATAGAGTTATCTCCCCCTAGTTCCAGGGTGGGTGTATGTAAAATTTTTCCTGAAAAAATACGGAACACGGACTTTATCCTAAATTACGGGAAAATGCCTATATAGGACAGGGGGTATAGGACAATCCTGGGAAACCTACTTCTCGACATTTGCGGTATAGGTTGTGGGGTCGCGTTTTCTTAGTCTCGTCAAGACAAACATGATAGGAAGTGTTGCGTAGCGAATCGTTGAAATTTTTGGAAAAAGTTCAGGGAGACCCATATAGTCCCATACTAGGGGTATAGGACCAATGTTTGTCCCACTGGGAAACCTACTACTAGACATTTGCGGTATGGTTGTTTGCATTTGTTTTCTTAGTCTCGTCAAGACAAACATGATAGGAAGTGTCGCGGAGCGAATCGGTGATATTTTTGAAAAAGTACCATATAGCCCATATAGACCCATATAGGCCCATACTAGGGGTATAGGACCAATGTTTGTCTCACTGGGAAACCTACTTCTATACATTTGCGGTATGGTTGTTTGGATTTGTTTTCTTAGTCTCGTCAAGACAAACATGATAGGAAGTGTCCCAGCACGAAACGGTGACATTTTTGAAAAAAGTCACCGAGGCCTGGGTAAGCCCATAGGCCTATACTGCATGGCTATGGGTGTATAGGTCCATACGGGGTGGACGTGTTGGAGTCTAGGTGGGCCACTAATGGTCCGATGGGGTCGTATGGGGTCTTATTTTGAAGCTCTCGTGCAGGAACACTTGACTACAGTAATGGTTCGTCCGTTGTCGATAGGTTGCGCATGCGCAGCCTGACCGTAGTAGAGAAAGCAGGCATTTTGGGGGGTGTGTGTGGGTGTGTTTGGGTTAGAGATGGGCTATTCACGGTTCGAATGGGTCGTGTGAGGTATCCATGTGAAGCCTATGTGAGGGAGCATCTGATGGCGTGGATGTGGGGTAGACATAGGGTCACTCTACGCATGCGCGGTAGCCCAAGGGTATGGACATAGACGTTTTTGGGGTCTAGGTGGGCTCCTCATGGGCCTATTGTGTCGAGTGAGGTATCCAGGTGAATCCTAGGTGGGGGGAGCATCCACCTGGACTAGCATTCACGTGGTTTGGTGGGTCTGCGCAAGTGTGTGTGACGTCACTTCCGGTTTTTCAGAATGCTCAAACACTACCTTCAACTTTCTCGGCCCCGGCCCGGCCCCCCAGCGCGCGCGCGCGCGGGAGTGATCTAATGCCGCAGCGCGCGCGGGCGGGTTCTCCGGCAGTGCCTGGATGAATGTAGGGAGAGGTTAAATCGACGCCTATTTCACCCGGATGTAAAAATGACGTCACTTCCGGTTTGGTTGAATGGGGCGTGACCTTTGGACATGTACAGACTTGTCTGACCGCCATTGTTGGAAAATGGCGGATAATGGCGGATAATGGCGGAAGATGACCGCCATTGTGGGAAAATGGCGGATAATGGCGGATAATGGCGGAAGGTGACCGCCATTGTGGGAAATCCCCACAGACAGGTCAGTACATGCATTCCTATGATGTTCACGCATAATAAAAGGATTGATCTGTAATCTGTGTTGTTGTTGTTGCTCTCTTTTTTGGACTAACCCATCAGAATAGTGCGTATCACGGACTACACCCGACGTCTAGGCGCGCATGTGTGACATGGTCTATAAAACACGTCCCTCTGGATCCTACACCTTCATTTCTACGGTTGCAGAGCCATGACGGAGATCCAGCCCTATGCGACTCGCATTTTACAGCATGCCACCGTGGTTAATTCACTCACGGGTTACCAAGCAGTGGTCCGGTCCATGTTTTCAGATGGCGACGACAACGAGGGGCGACGCCAGATCCTGAACGACTTCACAGAAGCGGTCCTCGACAGAGTGCACTCGATGGAGAGGTGTGCCATCACTCAACACTACTGGACTATGACAGCCGTCCTTGATGCTCGGGCTATGGACCACGAGCGCTCACGCCGCAACCAGCGACGGCTGGTTGGCCTAGTCATAGGCTGTGCCCTATTGACCCTGGCGCTGTGGCATTGACAGTGGGACCTGACTATAAATACGAGGGTCAGACAGAGTGTGTGTCATTCACCGTTCGTCATTGGATCAAGCATGTCACCAGTCCTACGAGCCATCCTTCCCCTTACACCCCGGGTGGGGTTACACGTCTATGAAGATAAAGTCACCCTCGTGAAAGACCGTGGAGATGTTTGCTGGTCGCCCGCTGAGACCGTATCGAATACGGTTACGCTACACCGTGACGGCTGGACCAAATTTAAACGGGTGTTGAGCGGCGAGGTCGATGGACACCTCATCCACATAGACAATGTCATCTTCGTATACCGTGGACCCTTCTTCCCACGTCTGGGCCGCTACCAAGACCCTACGGGAAGCTTCACCCTAAACCCCGATCTGTGGATAGCCTTCGAGAAAGTGGTACCTATCGTGGACCAGCTGTTTACAC
>JAVTVY010028247.1:0-10090 GCA_036873755.1 Hanleya hanleyi
TTCATTGCCCCAAAATGCTCTGTTTGGCTACTACTCCTACTGATGACGTCACCGATGGCGTCACATATGACGCGAACATGCCTCAAATCGGGGTCTGCACGACGAAAACTACAAGATGACACCCCACACGACGTATTCGGACCAAGGATGGTCCATCTCTACCCAAATACCTTCCTTCACTACCCCAAAATGCTCACTTTCGCTACTACTCGTACTGATGACGTCACCAATGACGTCACAGATGCTGTGAACAGCCCCCAAATCGGGGTCTACACCCTGAGACCTACAAAATGACACCTCCCAGGACGCATTCGGACCAAGGATGGCCCATCTCTACCCCAAATACCTTCCTTTCACTGCCCCAAAATACCCACTTTACTTACTACTCGTACTGATGACGTCACTGATGACGTCACAGATGACGCGGACATGCCTCAAATCAGGGTCTACACCCTGAGAACTACAAGCTGACACCTTCCAGGACGCATTCGAAGCGTGAATAGTCCATGTCGACCCCAAATACCTTCATGTACCGCCCCAAAATGGTCACTTTACTTACTACAACCAACTGCGCATGCGCAGATTAACGCGACTTGCACGTAAAAACACACCATTCTGACTCTAACCCACACAAGCTTCCCTTTGACACCTTCCACGACCTATTCGGATCCATAGCGGTCCATCTCTACCCCAAACACACACCCACATACCCCCAAAATGCCTGATTTCTCTACTACGGCCAGACTGCGCATGCGCAGATTGACGCGACTTGCATTTAAAAACATGCCATTCTGACTCTACCCCACACAAGCTTCACATTGATACCTCACACGACCCATTCGAACCGTGAATAGCCCATCTCTAACCCAAACACACACCCACATACCCCCCAAAGATGCCTGGTTTCTCTACTACGGCCAGGCTGCGCATGCGCAGACTATTGAACACGGACCAACCATTAGTGTAGTCAAGTGCTCCTGCACGAGAGCTTCAAAATAAGACCTCATACGACATCATAGGATCATTAGGGGCCCACCTAGACTCCAACACGGCCACCCCGTATGGCCCTATACACCCATAGCCATGCAGTATAGGCCTATGGGCCTACCCAGGCCTTGGTGACTTTTTTCAAAAATTTCACCGATTCGCTCCAGAACACTTCCTATCATGTTCTACATGACGAGACGTGAAAAACGAGACCCCACAACCCTACCACAAATGTCGAGAAGTAAGTTTCCCAGTAGGATAAACATTGAACCTATACTCCAGTATGGGAATATATATTTATATATATATGTCTATATGGGGCTATATCGTACTTTTTCAAAAATTTCACCGATTCGCACGGGGACACTTCCTATCATGTTCTAAAGGACGAGACGAGTAAAACGAGACCCCATAACCCTACCGCAAATGTATAGAAGTACGTTTCCCAGGGGGACAAACATTGATCCTATACCCCAGTATGGGACTATATGAGGTTCGGTGACTTTTTTCAAAAATTTCACCGATTCGCTCCGGGACACTTCTTATCATGTTTGTCTTGACGAGACTAAGAAAACGAGACCCCACAACCTATACCGCAAATGTCGAGAAGTAGGTTTCCCAGGATGGTCCTATACCTCCCATACCCCATATAGGCATTTTCCCGTAATTTAGAATAAAGTCCGTATTCCGTATTTTTTCAGGAAAATTTTTACATACACCCACCCTGGAACTAGGGGGAGATAACTCTATTGACAGGCGAGCCCCGTTAAGCCCGGCGACCTATATAGCCCCCATACCCCATATAGGCATTTTCCCAGATTTTTCGATAAAGTCCGTTTTCCGTTTTTTTTTGTTTTTTTTTTCAGGAAAAATTTTACATGCACCCACCCAGCCATAAAATACCCCTTCACCTAGGCTTCACTCCCCTAGCTCCAACACGGCTATTTTCATACCCTTGGGCCACCGCGCATGCGCAGAATGCCGATATTTCAACCCCACACCCAGTCCATTAGATGCCCCTTCCCATAAGCTTCACTTTGATACCTCACTCGACCCAATTGGACCATTAGTAGCTCCCCTAGCTCCAACACGTCTATTTCCATACCCTTCGGCCACCGCTCATGCGCAGAATGCCGATAGTTCAACCCCACACCCAGTCCATTAGATGCCCCTTCACGAATGCTTCACTTTGATACCTGACTCGACCCCATTGCACCATTAGGGGCTCCCCTAGCTCCAACACGGCTATTTCCATACCCTTGGGCCACCGCGCATGCGCAGAAGGCCGATATGTCAACCCCACACCCAGCCCATTAGATGCCCCTTCACCTAAGCTTCACTTTGATACCTCACTCGACCCCATCGGACCATTTTATATAGGGACTACTTTTTCTCCGCGGAAGCTTTTTCCCGAGACCGAATCACCGCCAAAACCGCGACCAGACCGCATCACCGCGGATGAATACATCCTGTATACATCCCCTCTAACAATTGGAACTCTCCTGTGCTGGAGGTAGCTTTTGGTCCTTCTGCCGGAACTATAGTACACTTGACCTCTCCTCCTCAAATCCGCCTCAAATGACCTCTACATCCGGGTGAAATTCTTGCCCATTTACGCAATGACTACTACTCACTACACTGGTACAACGATGGTTGGACATAGGAGAAAATCACTCTATTTCTCGATTTTCACCTGCATTAAACAGATAATTTGTACAGTACCAGTGTCAACCTATTCTGCTAACTTGACAAGACAATCTACGTGACAGATAAGAATGCTGAAGTCAGCGTCGCCGATTGAAAGTCACAGACGAGGTCCGAGAAAGTCCTCATCACAGGTTACTTAAGGTGCAAGGGAAGCAGTATACTGTCTCAAATTCCGTTAGTAATGCAGATTGGGAACGAATAGCAATAGTCTCTGTGTATGATATTGTCACTATAATACTTCGTCATTAAATTTTCACTTTGACTGCGAAAAGAAAATAATTGCAACTGAGAACTAGAACACATGGACTTTATAAATAATTTGGTTTCTATTTTCCGGAAAGGCAAAAAAAGATTCAGTATTTTCTGGAAAATAGATACCCTTGTCATATATATTTCTTACAAGGTAATGGGAATGGATAGGACAAGCAAGACCGCCTAGGAAACATCTTCCAGACAGCACTCACTAACAAGAACTAAGATCGGTACCTACATGTAGATTGGAATAAATGAACTTGAACTGAACAGATATGTGCAGTCAAACATGGACAACGACTGTATTTATGAAAATGTGGCTTTCTACACCCCCAAAAATTAAAAAAAAGTATCTGTAAAGTAGATACTCTGGACAAAAATAGTTATTCCCAGCTACCGAGAATACAGACTTTTATATTTAAGAGGATTTCTCGGTATTCGATCATGTTTTCTCAGTATTCGATCATGTTAACTTTATGGGAGCTTTCCCCATTTCGACTTCATCACATTCATGAAAACAGTCAGTGACCAGTGTCTGTGAGGTAGCTCGACTGGAAGACAAGCAAAGTAGCTGATCTTAATCTCAGATATTTAATAAAAATTATTTTCTCAGAAAAAGAATATATCAGACACATCTATGATTTTTTATATATGGCGTCTGGCAAGATAGCTACTTTCTGCTTGTCCTGTGATCTGATGGAAGATAAACAGCTTAAGGATCATCAGGAGCTTTGACATTTTTGAATTTTTTTGCTAAGTCTAATCTGTTAACATAGAGATCGAAGTTAGCGCTTTCATTTCACACAGTTCGCAATGTGTTCGACCATGCTTCCTTTCCAAACAAGGTGACCCATGACATCTCAATAATATTCATACTCCCAAATAGGCATGTCGAAAATATCATCAATAACATGTATAAACAAGAAAGAAGCATCATACTTGAGTGAAATATGGTGATATTTAGCATCCAACATATTTAGTTCGACAGTTTCATTGTACAAAATAATTTCTGACAACCTCTCTGGAGATCTACTTTTCGAGCCGCTTTACTCTAATATTCTGTCGGCTGCTTCTCGAGAAATCGCGCGAGATTTGAGATATTTTGGTGAAACTGCATGAAAAACAGATCATTCGTCTAATTACATCAAATATAGACAACATAGATCATGGTAGTAAAAATGTAGTAAATTTCGGTGAGTAGCCCTCATCTGAATGGTTCTGCATTCCGATCGCTTGTTCTGAAAGTGTTTGTCGATGAGAATGGGTGAGCATAAACAGAGCATAGCTGAATGTCATTAACCCTCTGCCAACAACAACAACAACACGAAACAACAACAGTAGGTTGAATGAATGTCTCATTCAGATGACTTTGATTGACAGGTGTTCAGTTTTTTGCAAAGGGTTAATGCATCGAAGCCGGAAAAAGTCCACCTGAGCAGGAAGAAATGTGAATCGCCATTTTTCCGAACAATTCAGTTTGCTTGACCACGTGTAGCATTCTATTTTCCAACAATTTCAAGTAGGTCATTCTTGTTTGACCTCAACGAAGAGATGATTCAGCTTTATTCGTGAGTTAAACAGTCACCACATTTCTTCAATTTCAAAATTTTACTTAAAAAAATCCACTACATTTTTTATCAATTTTTTCCACAAAGTCATTTTTTCGATCCAAACATGAAATAATGCACCCTTGATAATTTAGTGCCTTTTTTCAAAATTTCAACCTGAAAAAAAATGTCAAAATCTCTCACATCCCCCTTGGCCGTAAAACTCTGATCAACTTTTGTGCTGTTTTGTAAAAAAAATGAGGTAATTTAATCTTTATTTCATGAGTAAAAGATACACGATGGTGTGAAGCCTGCAAATTCGGAACAATGAGTGTAGGCCTAATGCATAAGCAAAGTCACTCCGAATAAAGTTAACAAACGCATATTGACAGTCTCAATATTTCGACAAAGTTATATTTGTCATCAGGAGAAATATCAAAACTGACCTCGTTTCATCCCTTTCTGTCGTTTTGATTGATTGAAATTGTAGTTTAAGGGCCGCTTCCCATTCGGATTTCGCGGCCCATCAACTCAATGTTTTATTCGATTCTCGCGGTACATTACGTTGTTTATTGAATATCTTTTCCAGCGCTAAATATATAAATAAATAAATATATAAACAAATAGATAAATAATAAATAACAAGGAGTGATTAGTAGGAGATATAAATAGAAGTAAATAAGAATCGCTATATGTACAAGTTCGTAAGTCTCTTTCTGTTTTTTTTGTTTTTTTTGTTAAGTTATACTGGTAATTGGGAGTTCACTGTAATCGCGTGTATGATTCCTTTGTCTTGGTACCCCATAGTACGCACAAAGCCGTCCAGAAAAAACTGGGAGAACCAGGGCGTCTTCAGGATTCTTAGAGCCGACTTCCCGACTGACGCCCTCGGGAACAGGGCGGGGTCCTTCCAGAAATCTGTGCCTGTAACAATTGCTTGGAGTGTGTATTGGGGTACAGAACGGCAGGTCTACGTTCTATATTGCGTGAAAGTCAAAGGATCATATTCTGTGTTGAGGCGTCAGTTGGGTAACATCAAATGGGGTAGCGTGTCCGGAATGGTCTAGGGTCGAGTATTCTGATTCTGGGTGTTCTTGCTATGCGGCGTTGTCACTCAAGGCGCGGTTAGTATTCTTGTAATCGTCATCCGTCTTCTGTTTTAGGTCTTGTCCAACTCGTCTGTGGTCTTCGGTGTGCCTGTATCATATGAAATAGAAGGCTTGTAGTCATTCTTGTTTTCTATTGTTTTTCGATGCAATAATTTGATATATCTTCCTCCCAACAACAGGCACCCCCCGACCGTCGGTCACATAATATGAATAGCAATATATAATTGGGTAAATAGATGGACAAATGGATAAATAAATAAACATTTCGATGGATTCAGTACTTGGTGAATACACAAATAAACAGCTCTGTATTATTTCTGAATGCATTATCGTTTGATGGCCATAAAAAATTTGTAGGACAATGAGATAGACGGCCCTCAGTATCAAGGTAACTCCGCCATCACCATTTCCTATATTTTATGCCGAATAATGCTCGCTATATGCGATTTGGCCGTGCTATTGTTGTCGTGAATTCAATTAGATTTGGCCATCGTTTGTTTTGTAGGACAGTGGAACAGACGGCCCTCAGTATCAAGGTAACTCCGTTGTTGCCATGCCTATTTTATTTCTAAACGAGTCTGTGACATTTTGGCCGGATGTTATGTATGGATAGTTATTATGGCCATAATATTTTGTATGGCTATGGTGCACACGGCCCTCAGTATCAAGGTAACTCCGCTGCAACCATACCATTTGTTTAAGTCAGAAGAATGATTTGGCCTCTATCAAATCGTGTGATAGTACTTGGTGTACTAGTGATTGATTATGTGGAGAAAAAAAAATGTTGACTGCGCATGCACGGCGGTAGTATTATATACTGGAATAACAACCAGCAGCTTTGATAAAATTTATTAAGGACTTGAATACCTGATTTCTAATGGGGGGCTTAGGGTTTAATATCGCTGGTAATGTTAAGGGAGTGTTGGATTTTTTTAATTCGTTTCTAAGTGCCTCACGTTGTCGGTTTTGGATTGGGCATTCAAGCAGGACATGTTCTATTGTTTCTTCTACATTGTTGCATGCGGTACAGAGTGGTGAGGTGTTTTTCAGAAGCATGGACAGATGTGATTTAAGTCCGGTTTTGCCTAGTCTTAATCTGGTGATAATGCGGTCGTCACGTTTGCTGTCTAGCTGGAATCCACAACTCCGTCTTTTCCCCTTATCTAGAATGCTATGTAGCCATCTACCTCGGTTTTCTTCGTTCCATTCTTTTTCCCATTTACTATCTATTCTGGTTCTAATGATGGAATTCAGTTCTTTGGTTCCTAGTCCTATATGCACGTCAGGTGCAGTTTTGGTGAGGCTATCTTTGGCTGTCCTATCGGCGGCTTCATTTCCCCTAACGTCCACGTGGGCGGGAATCCAAGCTAAAATGGCGTCAATGTCATTGTCTCTTATTTGTGTACATAAAATTTCTATTTCGTGTATGAGGTCAGGTCTGCTGTCGGATTTGGAGTTCTCTATAGATACCAGTCCGCTTAAGGAATCACTAAGAATAACGGTGGAAACCGGTTTGTTCTGGAGAACCCATTCGAGGGCCTTGATTATGGCGACTAATTCAGTGGTGTATACAGACATATTGTCTGGTAGTTTGAAACCTTCGTGAATGTCAAGTTCTGGAATAACGAATGCAGAACCTGTATTGTGACTTGTGTTTTTGGAGCCGTCTGTATATATTTTCAAGCGATTTTTCCAATGTGTGTCAATATATTCGAGGGCAGTGACCCTTATATGCTCTGGGTTGTCCTGTTTGGTGATGTGGCTATGTATATTCGTGTCCACGTGTGGTGTGATTAGTTGCCATGGTGGTCTATTGACCTTGTCAGTGTCAGAGATACAAGAGATTGGAATGTCGTGTTCTTCGAATAATCGTTCTATCGTGTAACCGAGTGGTGCAGAGTCTTTTTCCCATTTTGATTTTAGGAATTCGTATTCGGTTTTTGGGCCAAAAATTTTGTGGCATGGGTGGTTTTCGCCCTTGGCTATTGTTTTCCCTGCATATTTCTGTCGTGGTCCATGGTGGTTAATTTATATTGAACGGATTATATTAGGAATTTAGGTGAGAAATACAGCTTCTTTAACAGGGCTTAACTCGGCATGCGTCTATGACGACTTGTCTCCAGCCGCGAGAGATAAAATACTTGCTGCTTATGTTCCGTCTATAATCTGCCTTGATTGTGATAATATGACAACTAAGCTTTAAAAACTTATTGACACATATGAATTTATTCACAACGATCAATTGATCAAATAGGCCTACCGTATTTATTACGGACAAAACTATAAACTTAGCGCCTTGCTCAACACACAATGTTTACTAAAAATTCCGCCATGATGACCATGCTGCTTCCGCTCAAACTTTGCGCAGTTGGCCTTTGCGCACACCAGGAAGTAAACAGCGATAATGAAAGTGAGTGAATGAATGAATGAATGAAGTTATCAGAATATCCCCTGCCATGCACCATCGACGAGACGTCGATCGCGATAATGTGATCCAACATTTAATTCACTGTATTGATATTCATACTTTGCAGTTTTGACAGGAAAAGGATAATCTATTTAATAAATTGACTTGACGACAGCAACATACGATTCATTTTTACGCAAACGAAAAAATGTTCCCGCTTATTTAGTTTTGCGTAACCTCAAGGTGAACTGAATGATCGTTTCGCGCAAAATGTTGTGGCCTGAACTGCAGCAGTCACCTGTAAGTATAAAGGCCTGGCGGCTTAGAGACTGATACATCACCTGCCAAAATGTATTCATGATATCACTCTTATGAAGCGTTCGTTGTCCCTTCGCTGTCAGGCTATCTCAGCAACTGGGGGCTGTATTAATTTTCTCGTAAAATTCTGGCGAGAGCCCATTTTACAGTATGCGCAAAGACGTTTCCGCGTAAGTTGTTGTTGCAACTGTCCTTTTTCAAACCGGAAGTTTAGAATTTTAGATGAACAATTTGGGCTTGAAAGACACACTTCCGTTCATGTGAGACAGCCCAAATTCAATCTCAAGCTAGATATAAACCTCCTCTCCATTTTACCCAGGGGTTTGAACTCTGAATTCTGCTTTGTTTTCTCGGAAATTCTTGGAAACCAAGCAAGACTGGCCCATAGACTAAACCCATTCCAATAAGGCCCCATCCCCTTCGGGGGGTGGCCTTAATCATTGACACATCTTTTTGAGCATATATTGATAATTCTCATTCTCGTGACACAGGTATATATACCTAATAGACTCTGGGGGATAATACGGAAAGTTCATCTAATCTGATGGCCCTCCACCGGGTGGGCACATATCACCATATATTTCTTTGTTATTTTCTTTTATTGTGCATCTAAAATCCCAAAATCCATAATATATCATGTTTCTCCGAACTATACAGACATTTGGTGATGGTGATTTTATCTACATGTACCAAGGTAATACAGGCAAACAGTACAGATTGCTGTGTGTCAATTACAGCCTTTGTGAGACAAATCCTGAAGATCCACAACGCAACCAGCCAGAATACAATAGGAAAATGAGCCCATGCCCAGAAACATTTTCATTTCCATTGAATTAAGACAATATGTTTGATACAATGCAAATGTTTTAGCACACAAGTACGCTGAATGTTTTAGAGGGAAATTCAATTCTTATCACTATGCGCCATGCAGGTAATATTCGGGTACCTTGCCCCTTGAACACCGCGGGTTGGTTTAGTCGTCAATAGTGAAAAGCCAGCATGTGGAATTCTGGAGAGTTCTATTCAATTCAAGACAATACGTCGGAGCTGTTATTCTCAGAATAATCTTTGGTAACCATAATCACATGGTATGTGAAATTAAATGGAAATTCGGTCTCCCGCGAAGCAAAAACTAGACAGGTTCTGATAAACAAGAGCTGAATATAAACGTAGGATCATACAGAATCGAATTATATTATTGTTTGTGAATAACAGCTTCGTAAATTGTATTTTTACAACAACTACAGCTGGGGAAAAGGTTTGTCGCCGGGACCTTGATCGTACACATCAGAGAAAGGCCCCATCGGAGCTAGTATTTCATTTATACTTTGAACTTCATTTGGGAAACATGAAGATCGGGGTGCGAACAGGAGCCCAAATAGGACAGCAGCCCTTATGACAGAAGCCCTTATGGACACGAGCCCAATGGGCTTATTTCAAACGTGGACACGAGCCCACAACTATATATTTTTGAGGGAAATATCTTGCCGAACGTTTCTTTATTGATCAATGTACTGGGCTTTCTGCATATCTGTTGATGTATACTGTCGCCAGGAAGTAAAGGGTGGGTAAGTGAGTTAGGCTACTTCTATCAATTCATTAGCACTTGAAATCCGATGGTTTCAAGTCTGTAAATGCACGGCCTTTCAGGCTGCCAGGGCCGTCACATTGTAAAAGTTCCAGCTGATAAAATACACCAGGCTTCTGATCAACGAGTTCTTTAAGCCATCTGAGGTGACAGTCACAAAACCATGGATTCCAGT
>JAVTVY010028248.1:0-11505 GCA_036873755.1 Hanleya hanleyi
TACATAATGGAATACATGAGAAACCATATAGTTGCTTATTATTATGCATATAGGTTCATGTTTGACATAAACGTAACTAGGGCACCATTTATCTCCCTTGCATAATTGCTCAGTGTCATAATTAGTTAATTGAACACACGAGATAAGAACATTAATTGATGGCAATTAAATTAATTGGCGTTACAGCAATAATTCAATCAATGTGCCAAATTACATGAAATTGACTTATATTAAAAATAACTGATCAGTACTGGATGCATTCATTAATTTGATTTGTTAATGTGACATTAATTATACCCATTGAAATACGAACAATCGTTATGTTCTCCGTCTTAGACATTAAAATAATATAGAAATAAAATGGCATGTAGCCATCTTGCATAAAGTGACTGTATTATTCTCATCTACCAACCATGAGTGCTAAAGCCGGTATTCTTATACCTCAAACAACATGACGCACACATGTATTAGTTGCATGTACATTTGGGGAACTTCAGACGTCCGCTCTCCCTGAGATGGCAACGTGTACCCGGTCATGTGTCCAGTTTGGTGCTATACAGATAAAAATATGTTCACTCACATAAAGTATTGTATGGTAACATCCAAACTGTATGGTGCGCCAAACTTTGGCTTGATAAATCCTGTCATAAAAACTAGCACTGAACCCAACATCAGATATTGTACATGTATAGAACTTTTTCTCCACTGAGATACCCTAAAAGGATCAAACTTACACTTCGGTTAAGCGCTGAATAAACAATTTTGCTTGTAAAAATAACCATGGCATTCAGACAGTGCTAACTATAATTATTATTCGATTTGGTACTCTATTATCACCAAACAACCAATATTGATTTGTAAAAACATGCATAATTCATGCCTAAGGAAGAAGCAAAGCACAATCGTTATAACTCCGGCCTTAATGGAATGACAATTATACATGTATTCATGTTCAATTTGATTTCCAACCGAAGATTGTCTGAGAATGATAAACTTGATGCGCAGTTCCTACACTGCATGTCTAGGTACCGGAAATGCACATGCCCAGATCAGTCTTGGCTGACAACTGGCAAATAATGAACAGAAAACATCTTAAACCCTTGACAATCAAATGAGCATTATCTCAAACATCCCACATATTAGTTCGATCATAAAGGAAATATATTTACCGTTGATCCCACGCAAAATTGAATCAAAACAACATTCAACCGGGCTGTTTCGGTACAGGCAAGTTCACAGGAAGTGCCGAATTACGCTCTCGCAGTGATCCTACTGACCTGTTCACACATACTCTACTACAGTCATGCTACCACAAGATAAAGTTCCTTCACTAAATGGTTTATACAGCACAATTATGCATTCAATGTAACAATCCAAGGGTATTATCTTAACAATTTGATATGCGCACGCATAACTAGAACTCTTCGTTAATAAAATATAGATGTCTTATCCATTACGACATAGATCATCCGATTATTGCATCAGACGTTACAAAGCTAAAAATATCCCCGCAGCAAAGTGAAAGGCACGATCTAAGGGGAACAACTCTTATCACCCTAAGCTCATATCAAGATACCGTAATAGTACAATTGCCTATCTACTGTGGCAATTCCCCGACACAATAATAATAATAATAAAGAAAAACATCTCGCGTATTTGTATATTGTTTCCCTGTTCAGTTCACATATACCGACATCTTAGGAGAAGTAGAAGAAATACCCTTCTAAACAGTATTAAACGTAACAGTTACGCCCGAATGACTCATGATGAGGGAGAAAAGTAGGACGCCTTCTTCCTCCACACCCCTCGGGCAACACCCTAACCATTTCCCCTCCCTCCCCCCCACCACTGTCAAACCTTGAAAACATTATTGACCTGACTCCTTCCACTGTTTTTTTTTTGCTTCAAATTTGTGAGTGTCATAATATGCATTTTAATTCGACGACTGTAGAATGCCAGATGACGCCACTTATTCTCAAAAGGTGATTTTCTTAATTCCCTTGGCCAAGTGGTATTCAGTGTCCCTCGTCTTCGGCAGGAATTCCGAGACGCCATCAAAAGAGGGTTCAGTACTGCAACTCCTACACAAATATATGCAATTTTTTTTAATAATAATATAACATGGTTAATTAGAATAAACCCCTTAATACCCAAGATGAATTTGACCCCCGAAGTTTTCTGCATTTGAATTCCGAGATCTTTTGCCCATACATATAATTTACTCCAAATATCTTTTGAATATTAACAGTTATAAATGATATGTATACGACTTTTGTCTGTTGTACTGAAAATATTACCGTAAAAAGGCCAGTCCAGATCAGTCGTGTCCAATTATTCCTCCATTTCTGTTGATTTTTTTGTGATTTCATTTCAATTTTCTTTACTAAAAAATCATATATTGTTGGTGCATCATTCGCCTGCATGATTTAAGACACTATATTTAGTGAAGCCTGCATTTTTATATATTTTCACTTCTCACTCGATATGCTGTGTACAATGAAACAGTGCATTATAAAATGACTGGCGAGTATACCAAACTTGTTTTGAAGATTCTCAAACATTAAAAAAAAACCTTCCCACCCTCGCCCAAGACATCGCTGATACGACTAACACCCTATTCAAAGATGGTTAGGTCCTTCCATTCTGACTTTGGAGTTAGGTCAAATAAAAGAAAATGTCTACATTGATATTATTTTCAACTTTGGCATCGAAACACTGAGACCACGCCTTCCAGTTGTTGTGCCAGAACACATTTTTAATTTTCTTTTGAACTGCCATCACGGCTGTCGAGTCCAGCGGCCAAACATCGTGCCCAACTGATTGGAATATCTGTTCAACTATTATGTTATGGTTGCCTTGTTTAACTGTTCTTTTTGTTCATTTTATTTTAAGATATAATGCGAATAACTGGGTATGTATCATTCCCAATCCACCTTTGTCCTTTTTGATAATGGCTGTTTTACATTTATCTGATCCGTTTTACCATTTCATATGAAATTTAAAAATATTTTTTTCTAAGTTTGTAAAGAATATGACCTCAGGTTCAGGAAGAAATGAAAACAGATGAACCAAGTTATGGGATAAAAAATGTTTTGATAATTGTTATTTTCCCTATAGCTGGTTAAATTATTCCTAGATCAGCTTCCTAGAATCTTGTTAATAGGAATCATTTCATCCTTATAATTCTTGCTGATTTTTTCAGCTATTTTAGGATAAAATCAGATTCCACGTAGACAGGTACAATAAAAGCGTACCTGAGATACAACACATATCACGAATCGTTAGATTCTTGGTATGTGCTTTAGAATAGGTTTACCAGAAGACTATTCTGTGAAGTTATGTGACTGTCAGCATGTCGGCACCTCTTCCCACTTCCCTTATATGTGTTGTAATTAGGACCTCCGGGATCCCAGTTTATCCTGTAGTGAGGACAGGGATTGACACTGCTTCCTTTATTCTGCTCAATCCACACTGCCAGACTTGTGTATGTTCAGGCGCAGCCATGAGGAGTTGAAAAATTGATTCAGGAGGCTCATGGCTCTTTCTAACGATTCACGTGATCCGTCCAGGATAAGAGCGGTGTCGTCTGCATATTGTAATATTTTTATCTTAGTCTCAATTTCTATTTCCTTGGTAGATGTATCCTTTATACAGCAAGAGACAGGGTCGCTGCGACAAGAAAATGTAGTGGCATATTTGATTTCCTGTCGACAACCCCGATGAAAAAACATCCCACTGTCCCATTGTAGATGACACTGGTTTTCGAGTCCACCAAATTATATCAACTCTGAAATTACAAGACATGAGAGATTTTGTTCTATGTAGTTCCACACACGGAGTCAAAAGATTTTTTCAAAGTGGATTAGGAAAAGCGGTCCTGCAATACTCTTTTCTTCTATGAAATCTATTAAGTCGAATAAAAGTCTCGTAATTTCCCCCGATAAACCTCCTCCACATAGAACCAATTTGTCTAATAATGACCGTGAATCTGTTCGAATTCTATCAGCTATGCAGGTTGATATAGTTTTATAATCTACGTTTAATCTAGATATTGAGCGCCAATTTGTAATGAATCTCCTGTCTTTGCCATCCTTGGGTATAGGTATGTAGTTCTGTTGTTGTGGATGTGAATGTTCCTCTTTCGAACGTGAGTAGTATACAAGGTGTAAATCAGCGGAATAGCGCCTCACTGCGCATGCGCAGAACCTGTTTTGACGTCACAATTGGGGGAGGTTGGGGCGTTGCGCATGCGTGATGAGGAGGCGTGGCCTATAGTGAGTGGGTGGGTTCAAAATGGCGGCACCATATTTTACACAGACAACTTAAAGTCCGCCATTTTGAACCCACCCACTCACCCCGTGCACTGATTGACCTGGGTGATGAGTGGGTGGGTTCAAAATGGCGGTCTGACTGACAAAAAAAAAAAGTTCCGGCAAAAAAAATAAAAAAAAATGTATTCATGCGCGGTGATGCGGTTTGGCCGTGGTTTTGGCGGTGATTCGGTCTCGGGAAAAAGCTTCCGCGGAGAAAAAGTAGTCCCTAGATAAAATGGTCCGATGGGGTCGAGTGAGGTATCAAAGTGAAGCTTAGGTGAAGGGGCATCTAATGGGTTGGGTGTGGGGTTGACATATCGGCCTTCTGCGCATGCGCGGCGGCCGAAGGGTATGAAAATAGCCTTTTTGGAGCTATGGGAGCCCCTAGTTGACCGATGGGGTCGAGTGAGATATCAAAGTGAAGCATTCATGAAGGGTCATCTGATGGGCTGGGCGCGGGGTTGAATTATCGGCATTCTGCGCATGCGCGGAGGCCCAAGGGTATGGAAATAGACGTTTTGGAGCTAGGGAAGCCCCTAATGGACCAATGGGGTCGAGTGAGGTATCGATGTGAAGCATTCGTGAAGGGGCATCTGATGGGCTGGGTGTGGGGTTGAAATATCGGCATTCTGCGCATGCGCGGTGGCCCAAGGGTATGGAAATAGCGGTTTTGGAGCTAGGGGAGTCCCTAATGGGCCAATGGAGTCGTAGGAGGTATCAAAGTGAAGCATTCGTGAAGGGGCATCTGATGGACTGAACGTGGGGTTGAAATATCGGCATTCTGCGCATGCGCGGTGACCCAAGGGTATGGAAATAGACGTTTTGGAGCTAGGGCAGCCCCTAATGGTCCAATGGGGTCGAGTGAGGTATCAAAGTGAAGCATTCGTGAAGGGGCATCTGATGGACTGGGTGTGGGGTTGACATATCGGCCTTCTGCGCATGCGCGGTGGCCCAAGGGCATGAAAATAGCCTTTTTGGAGCTAGGGGAGCCCCTAATGGTCCAATGGGATCGAGTGAGGTATCAAAGTGAAGCATTCATGAAGGGGCATCTGATGGACTGGGTGTGGGGTTGAATTAGGGTCATTCTGCGCATGCGCGGTGGCCCAAGGGTATGAAAATAGACGTTTTGGCATCTAGGGGAGCCCCTAATGGTCGAATGGGGTCGAGTGAGGTATCAACGTGAAGCCTAGGTGAAGGGGTATTTGATGGCTGGGTGGGTGCATGTAAAATTTTTCCTGAAAAAAAAAATACGGAACACGGACTTTATCGAAAAACCTGGGAAAATGCCTATATGGGGTATGAGGGGTATATAGGTCGCCGGGCTTAACGGGGCTTGTCTATCAACAGAGTTATCTTCCCCTAGTTCCAGGGTGGGTGTATGTAAAAATTTTCCTGAAAAAATACGGAATACGGACTTTATCCTAAATTACGGGAAAATGCCTATATGGGGTATGGGAGGTATAGGACCATCCTGGGAAACGTACTTCTATACATTTGCGGTAGGGTTGTGGGGTCTCGTTTTACTCGTCTCGTCATTTAGAACATGATAGGAAGTGTCCCCGTGCGAATCGGTGAAATTTTTGAAAAAGTACGATATAGCCTCATATAGTCCCATACTGAGGGTATAGGACCGATGTTTGTCCCCCTGGGAAACGTACTTCTATACATTTGCGGTAGGGTTGTGGGGTCTCGTTTTACTCGTCTCGTCATTTAGAACATGATAGGAAGTGTCCCCGTGCGAATCAGTGAAATTTTTGAAAAAGTACGATATAGCCTCATATAGTCCCATACTGAGGGTATAGGACCGATGTTTGTCCCCCTGGGAAACGTACTTCTATACATTTGCGGTAGGGTTGTGAGGTCTCGTTTTACTCGTCTCGTCATTTAGAACATGATAGGAAGTGTCCCCGTGCGAATCGGTGAAATTTTTGAAAAAAAGTCACCGAGCCCCATATAGTCCCATACTGAGGGTATAGGATCAATGTTTGTCCCCTGGGAAACGTACTTCTATACATTTGCGGTAGGGTTGTGGGGTCTCGTTTTACTCGTCTCGTCATTTAGAACATGATAGGAAGTGTCCCCGTGCGAATCGGTGAAATTTTTGAAAAAGTACGATATAGCCCCATATAGACCCATACTGAAGGTATAGGATCGATGTTTGTCCCCCTGGGAAACGTACTTCTATACATTTGCGGTAGGGTTGTGGGGTCTCGTTTTACTCGTCTCGTCATTTAGAACACGATAGGAAGTGTTGCGGAGCGAATCGGTGAAATTTTTGAAAAAAGTCACCGAGGCCTGGTAGGCCCATAGGCCTATACTGCATGGCTATGGGTGTATAGGCCCATACGGGGTGGACATGTTGGAGTCTAGGTGGGCCACTCATGGTCCAATGGGGTCGAGTGAGGTCTTATTTTGAAGCTCTCGTGGAGGAGCACTTGACTACACTAATGGTTAGTCCGTGTTCAATAGTCTGCGCATGCGCAGTCTGGCCGTAGTATAGAAAACAGGCATTTTGGGTGCTATGTAGGGGTGTGTTTGGGTTAGAGATGAGCTAATCACGGTTCGAATGGGTCGTGTGAGGTGTCAAAGTGAAGCTTGTGTGGGGTAGAGTCAGAATGGTGTGTTTTTGAATGCATGTCGCGTTAATCTGCGCATGCGCAGTTGGTTGTAGTAAGTAAAGTGGCCATTTTGGGGCAGCGAAGGAAGTTATTTGGGGTCGAGATGGGCTAATCACGGTTCGAATGCGTCCTGAAAGGTGTCATCTTGTAGTTCTCGGGGTGTACACTCCGATTTGAGGGATGTTCGCGTCATCTGTGACGTCATCGGTGACGTCATCGGTACGAGTAGTAGCGAAAGTGGCCATTTTCGGGCAGTACCTGAAGGTATTTGGGGTCGAGATGGGCTATTCACGGTTCGAATGCGTCCTGGAAGGTGTCATCTTGTAGTTCTCGGGGTGTACATTCCGATTTGAGGGATGTCCGCGTCATCTGTGACGTCATCGGTGACGTCATCGGTACGAGTAGTAGCGAAAGTGGACATTTTCGGGCAGTACATGAAGGTATTTGGGATCGAGATGGGCTATCACGGTTCGAATGCGTCCTCGAAGGTGTCATCTTGTAGTTCTCGGGGTGTACATTCCGATTTGAGGGATGTTCGCGTCATCTGTGACGTCATCGGTGACGTCATCGGTACGAGTAGTAGCGAAAGTGGACATTTTCGGGCAGTACATGAAGGTATTTGGGGTCGAGATGGGCTATTCACGGTTCGAATGCGTCCTGGAAGGTGTCATCTTGTAGTTCTCGGGTGTACATTCCGATTTGAGGGGTGTCCGCGTCATCTGTGACGTCATTGATGACGTCATCGGTACGAGTAGTAGCGAAAGTGGACATTTTGTGGGTGCGTGAGGGTGAGTTTGGTGTAGAGATGCACCATCCTTAGTCCGAATGCGTCGTGTGAGGTGTCATTTTGTAGCTCTCGGGGTGTACATTCCCAATTGAGGCATGTCCGAAGCATCTGTGTCGTCATCGATGACGTTCTGTGACGTCATCGATGACGTCATCAGTAGGAGTATTAGCGAAAGTGAGCCTTTTGGGGCAGTGCAGGAAGGTATTTGGTGTAGAGATGGACCATCCGCGTTGCGAATGCGTCGTGTGGGGTATCATGTTGTAGCTCTCGGAGTATAGACCCTGATTTCAGGGATATTTATAGCATCTGTGACGTCATTGGTGACGTCATTAGTACAAGTTGTAGCGAAAGTGGGCCTTTTTTAGCAGTGAAGGATGTTATTTGGTGTAGAGAAGGACCATCCGCGGTCCAAATGGACCGTGTGATGTGTCATCTTGTAGCAACGCCCACCAACACCATTCTTAATGCTTCAACGCCCTGGTGAAATAGCTCAGAAGCTCTGATATTCCATGGAATTGTCACTAATTCTTCGAAATGCGGTGATGCCCGTCAACGCCCGTCGTTACACCTTAACACTCTAACATAACGCCATGATATAGACCAGAGAGAGAACAACAACAGCAACAACAACAAGGATGACACATGAGAGAACAACAACAACAAGAAGTTTTTTTCATATAGTTTATTCTCCCCAATGTTACATCATACCCACGCTGGGGAGCCGCGTTGGGTATATTTACAATTCAAGAAGATTCTTATCCAATCAGAGGCCACCATTTGCATGTTTCATATTCGTTCCTGTCCGTTAGATGTATTCTTGTACAATCAGAAGTCTCCACTTCAGAAAGTGCCATCTGAACCGTTTATTCTAATCATCGTCGGGCAGGCCAGGATACCGTTGAGGCAACATATCCTCAGATAGTTGTTTGCGCATTCTGAGTATCTATCAGTGCATTGGTGAATACTTTCATCCGATGGAGGTGGTGGTCAGTTTAACCACGAAGAACGCAACATTGGTCATTATCTCCACTATCCACTTGGTGTTACAATTCAAGAAGACTTGTCCAATCAGAGGCCACCATTTGCATCTGTCATATTCGTTCCTGTTCGTTAGATGTATTCTTGTCCAATCAGAAGTCTTCATTTCAGAAAGTTCCATCTTCGGCCATGTTCGCTTTGAACCGTTTATTCTAATCATCATCGGGCAGCCCAGGATACCGTTGAGGCAACATATCCTCAGATAGTTGCTTGTGCATTCTGAGTATCTATCAGTGCCTGGGTGAATACATTCACCCGATGGGTTGGTCGGTCAGCTTGGTCACGAAGAACGTAACATTGGTGACACTGTCCACTGTCCACTTGGTGTTGGGGCGTTGCAACCGGGCCCATTCCAAGGGATCCACGGTGTTCAGTTTCTCCAGCATCGTCTCTAGCGACACTCGGTTAATGATGGTAAACGGTTGGTCAAATACCTGGATGTTACTGCTCGGGTAAAAGTGTCGGACTTGGACTGTCTCTTTATGCTGCAGCACATAACCAAACGCCAGATTCAATTTGAAGGCCGTAGTTTGATCTTTGAAGATGGCTTCTACGTAGCTACATGGACGGGCGAGGTCGGTCAGTCGGAAATTGTAGATATCTTGAATAGGGCGATGACGTGGAAACAGTGCCGTATCATGGACCAATGGCGCCGATAGATGTCACTCACTGGATGGGCGCCCTGTAAGAGATCGCTAGGAACATTTATGGGCTCGTCCAGAAAATGTTCGATGTTGTCAGGCGTATGACTCGAAACCGTAACGGTGGGGTCCGGTTGGATATCCAGGCCCTCCTGGACCGTGGGTATAGGCAGGCTCTTCGTCATCACATCACCAGTGGCGTTCGTCTCTCCGGGTTCATCTTCACTGGGTCTGACCTTCCGCGGCCCCTCTTTAGTGGAAAGTTGTCGCCCAAACCGTAGAGACAGGGCATGCATCAAACGTTGGTGCTGTCTAAACCGACTGGGTCGTTTGAAGAGTCGACCACAATCATTACATAGTACCGTCGCACCCGCGTGGAGTACCCTCTCATGACGCAGTAAATGATCCTTCCGATTGAATGACCGTGTACATATCGTACAGTTATACCGGGCGGTTCCTTCGTGCTTGGTAGCCTCATGGCGGCGCAAGTCGTGCAGACGAGTAAATGATTTCGAGCACGTAGTACAAGTGAACATCTTGGTGGTTGACAGAGTGTCTGATGAAACGTCCAGGCCGCTTCCCTTTTATAGCACGCTATCTGGTGATCTATTTTTAGCACACTCAGTTCAACTATACCCAAGTCGAGGGCCGAGCCTTGACATCTTCGGTAACATCCGTGTCTCTTCGGTCACCTTCGTACCGTCAACGATCAACATGTAGACATATAGAGTATGAACGGCATGTTATGGTATTCATCAGTGCATGAGTGACGCATTCAGCCGATGGGAGTGGTCGGTCAGCTTGGTAACGAAAAACGTAACATTGGTCACACTCTCCCCTGTCCACTTGGTGTTGGGACGTTGTTGTTGGGCCCATTCCAAGGGATCCACGGTGTCCAGTTTCTCCAGCATCGTCTCTAGCGACACTCGGTTAATGATGGTAAACGGTTGGTCAAATAACCGGATGTTACTGCTCGGGTAAAAATATCGGACTTGGACTGTCTCTTTATGCTGCAGCACATAACCAAACACCAGATTCAATTTGAAGGCCGTAGTTTAATCTTTGAAGATGGCTTCTACGTAGCTACGTAGACGGGTGAGGTCGGTCAGTCGGAAATTGTAGATATCTTGAATAGGGCGATGACGGTAGAAACAGTGCCGGATCATGGGCCAATGGCGCCGATAAATGTCACTCACTGGATGGTCTTCGTGTAACAGATCGCTGGGAACATTTATGGCTTCGTCCACGAAAGTGTACTTTGCCCTCCACGTCGTACAAAATCTGGCCCAAGGTCTTGTCGTCGGAATTTGACTGTTGAATTAGGGCGACATCATCATCGGCCCTCGTGCGATGGGTGGGAGTTCCCCCTGTTTCGATATTGATGCCTACAGGCTCTTCTATCTGCAAACGTGGCTGCGGAACAGGGTGTCGTGTGCGTTGGTGTCGCAGCAACTGACTGTTCAGTTTGAAAAGCCGACCACATTCTTCGCATGGACGCTTGGGTACTTCATGGCGTGCACGTGTGTGGCGCTGTAAATGATCCGGGCGCTGAAACGACAGTGTACATATCGTACAGTTATACCGGGCGGTTCCTTCGTGCTTAGTAGCCTCATGGCGGCGCAAGTCGTGCAGACGAGTGAATGATTTCGAGCACGTAGTACAAGTGAACATCTTGGTGGTTGACAGAGTGTCTGATGAAACGGCCAGACCGCTTCCCTTTTATAGCACGCTAGTTGATATCATGTTCGGGCACTTCCGTGTCTCTTCGGATGTAAAAGTCCCCGGATGTAAAAGTGCCCGAATGTTTACGAATGTTCCACCATTCCAGACTTCTATCAGGTCCATGTCCAGAAGCTCTCAAACGCCGCCATTTTGGAGCCGCCATGTTGGATCCGCCATTTTGGAACCGCCTTCTTGGATATGTCCCATAATGCACCGGGTCAAAATACTCGCTTCTGATTGGACGAGAGCTCTGTGACGGATTTTAAATACTCGCTTCTGTTTGGTGTACGTCGCTAAAGGTGACCGGAACTGACCTTTGACCCCGGCGCGCGCGGTATAAAGGTTTCCACCGCGGTGCGGTGGAAACCTTTGCGCGCCGGGGTCAA